>NCKU01000902.1:0-31694 GCA_003675995.1 Dinothrombium tinctorium | reverse complement strand
TTTTTCGCCTATTTCGCCATGTTTCGAGCGACGCAAAGAAGAAGAGAATGAAAAAAGTTTCTCATTTAATGAAAAAGATAATAACACAAAGCAATTTTAATTTTAAATTCGAGTAAAACACGCACCGAACGCAACTTCAATATCATACAAATTTTTTTTATATTAAATTTTATGTTTAAGACATCTACATTAGCGCATTGATGGATTGAGATATCAAAATATTAGTTTTCACCCGAAATAATCTTTTCAATTAACACATTTGCCGAGCAAATGTTTGATTAGGATAATTACTATTGTTATTGCAGAATTTCTTCAATTGCTTGTAGGCTTAAAACTAGCACAGCAAACTTTAATTTTATTCAGTGTAATATGATAAATGTTCAAAACGAAATTTGAATTTTTTTATTTTTATTTGCGTTGATATATTTTCGAAGTAAGCAACATAAAATTTTGCGAAAAGAGTTAAGAAATCCTTCCCAAGCAACTCGACAAAATTGTCAAAAGCTCAAAAAATAACCACCCAGCCCAGCCCTTTAAGACCGCTCATGCATTAACCCTAAAAGATGAATTTCCAAAAGATTAAAGAAAGGCACAGAGAGAAGAAGAAAGTCAAAATAATCAACACACCCATACACCATCAAAACTCTTGGGATCTTAACTCCCAACGCATCTACCTATGCTCAATTGCTTTATTCTAAACAGTCCTTTAGAGCAATCTATCAAAACCATGTAAAAAAGAAATTTTTACTTTTGTGATTTGCTCGCTTTAAAGTTTCGGTTCAACTCGAAAAACAATGGTTTCAACCACAAAAGTAGAATATCAACAAAAGCCAAACGAATTTTGAGCCCATTTTTCTATTGCTGTCATTGCTCATGAACAAAAGTTAGTAATTACGTCTATGGCAAAATTTGTGCCTGTGGCTTATGATTGCAATGATTACTATCGGTTTTGTCGTAAATGAAAGTTTTTTAATTTTCTACATACTAATTTTTCTAGTAGTTTCTAGGAGTTTTTTAGTATTTTTTAGTTTTTAGTGCCTTTAGATTATTAGTAGCCAGGGAGTTACCTGCTTAGACATCGTAAGTGTGTTTACATATTCATGCCAAATCAAGCTCAAATTGCTGTAGATATTGAAATTTTTATGTAGAGAAATAAAATGCATCTATCCACTACAAATTTGAAAAATCGGTGTTTTCGCAAGCAATAAACATAAAAAGTTTGCTTCACACTTTATTAGAAATAATGACAAAAATAAAAATATCAGATAAAAGCTCATGGCTTATGTTGAGCTTCTACTTTATCATTTTTTTATGGTCAAAATATTGTTTTTCAAATAATTGTTTGAAGAGTAAAAATTTGATGTAAAACCAAATTTTACTTGACTTATTTCGAAAGATTTATCATCATAAAAATAGCTTCAACATTCTTGTTCGACACCTAAAATTAAAATTTATTTCATAAAACTTTGACAATTTTAAAATGAAAAATTATTTTCTCAAAAAAATAATCAAAATCGCTTCATTCGTTTTTAAATCATTTCGGAAACATTGAAAGCATTGAATACAATTTTCTGAAGTGTGCAATACACAAAAAACATACTCGAACTTTGAATATATCAGCAGGCAGCCTTTTCAAACTTCGAATGCCTAACAATCAATTAATCACTCACTTCTAAATCATTGAAAGTTTTTTGTGCCCGTTTTTTGTATAACACGAAAACAATTTTCTTTTCCCTGATTTCAGTTCCCATGGTTTCCTATTTTTCGAGCAATTTGAAATATTAGAGATATTGTGTTTCTCAATTACTTTTGATCTATTTTGAATTACTAATTCCACTTTTTGAATGGCAACGATCTCTAATGCCAACTATTTGTTAAAATTTTATGATTTTATATTTAAAAAACTATTAAAACGAGTTCAGTTTATGCAAGTTTAATTTGCTTATGAAAATTTGTTGGTTTAAAGAGAAAAAAAGGAAAATAAAACCATTTGAAATTCACAGTGCCAACAAGCAAACTACTTTTTTGGTCATATCCCGATTTCAATTAAACTTTATTTGTAGGTAAAACTTCATATGGGCACCAAAAATTACCCTTTGGAGGTGCAAACATTGTGCTTGAAGCAAATAATTCGCCTGACCGCCTTAACATCAAGTCTACGACAAAGAATTTTATTTTTCCTCATTTAGGGAGGAAATATCAACCAATTTTTATCCGGTCTGCTTTAAATGAAAATATACTCGTGCTTAATAAAATCTTTTGGTCAATTGCTTTTCAATAAAACGAATTTAAACTGAAGCTAAAAGATTTTATTTGACATGAGAGTACTACTTCTGATACAAAAAAGTATATGGTAAGTGAATGAAACTTTACTGTCATACAGAAGACATGTTATAATTTAATACAAATTCACTTCTCCTATTGAAATTTATAATTAATTAATTTTAAGATAATTATAAGGTGAAATTCATTTTTTAAATTTTTATTTTTTACACACTTTCTTTACCTCTTGCACGTTTCCTTCTCGGAATGCGATATTTTTAGGCGTCGTGTCACTATTTTTCGCTAATATCTAAATATAATCAGTTTATAATTAAATTTCTAATATTAAAGGGTTTTTTGCTAGTTATAATTAATTATGTTATGATTAATTACAATTTGAAATCCCTTTTTTGTTTACTTTGAAGCAAATATTATCAATTTTGGTGTTTCATTAAAGGCAAAGAAGTTTTCTCTTCGCCGCAGTATACTTTTTGTGTCGGGAGTAGTACAGTCAATGATAGAATGCTTTGCGCTTATTTTTGTTAAATTTACGAGTTTTACATGTAACAAAACATTCTGTGGTTGACTGCACTAGATATCCGATAAGGCTGCTTAAAGCACTGAAAAATTGCTCTTAAAGTATTTGATATGAACTACATTGGAGATAAAAGTATTAACACTATCATACAAAGAGTTCTACGATTTAAAACAAAAATTCAAAATCAAAAATCATAAACCAACCGAGTAAAAATCAGTTGAGATTTGGAACCGCAATTGGAAAACAATTTTTTTTTTGCCATGGAGTTACTGTAATAGTTTTCATGCTAATTATTTGCTTCAAGCGCAAAGTTCGCACCTATGATGAGGGTAATTCTTGTTGCGCATACAAATCTCTATCTATAAACTAAGTTGAAACTCCACTGAAATGTGGATAGGGCCAAAAAAAATTGTTTGCTTGCAAGTCAAACATAATAAATCTTTTCTTAAAATTTAGATTAAAAACATTTTTATTGAATTTCAATTATTTTCGTCAGAGGTTTTATTCTTAATCAAAATGCTTTATTTTGTTGATTTGAAACATTATTATAACGATCATTAACAAAATTCATTTACATGTTACATGCTAAAAAACTCTTGATTATGTCAAATGAATTTTTTCATTGATCGCCACCATCTTTCGACTCGATGGTATTAGTGATCGATTATTTTTCTTATTGCTTGGAGCAATGGAATTCTGGAACTGTTCACTTTTTTGTATTCAACAAATTGCAATCGATTTTTTAATTCGAAAAAAAAACTCGAGCGAAATTTTAATGAAGTTGAGCGACCATTTTGATTGAGATTTTAAAAAAGCAAAGTGTGCAGAGATGAATAGCTTATGGCTTTATATTCAACAGAAACATTAAATAGAAAAGATAGACACTGAATTTAATGACTGTGTACATGATTTTTTTTTCAGTCTGTCGCTTTGACTATAAAATTCACAAACTCAATGCATGTGATGGTTTTTTAATTAAGATTGAATAAAAGTAGCAGAATTCGATTCAAAACTACTCGAAGCGAGAGCAAAATTGATTCAAAGTGAACAACAATTTAATTAATCGTGAACAACTATAAATATAAGAAACTTAATATTTGAGAAGTTTTTGAAAGTAATCAGCGATAAGCAGCGAAAGCGAGCGTAAATCAAGATGAGAAGCGAACTGTTTTTTAATTGCAATTCTCTGAGAGCCCAAAATTGAAGCTGCGTTTCACGATTGGTCAGCGGGAAATTTTGATGCTCTTCGAGACAACACAACAGAATATAACAAATGATTGCAGCAAAGTTAATTGCTATCATTTATAACATAAGAAGCATTGCTGCTTATCGGATGTCGTCGCAAATTGAAAATAAGCAAAACGAACAACCATCCATCAGCTTCTATATCGTCGTTGAATACATTTTTGAAAAATAAAACGCGCGTTGCGGATCAAAAATAAAATGTTTGGTAATGCGAAGAATAACATCACCTTTTGGCGTGTTTCTGACTTCGAAGATATCGGCGAATGTGATCTGTGTTTTAGGCGAAGTAAGAAAACGATGCATCGCTTAATGAAGAAATTTCGCTATGAAATGATAAGCATTTTTGTTTGCTCTCGATGGCCGAGAGCGAATCAAGAACATTAAAAACATTTGAATGCGATTATTTTAGCCATTTTGCGGCGGAATGAGGAGAAGGAAGCGCAGCGAAAAGAAAGAAGAAAGTTTCATTGTGAGCGCAAATCGAATGTGCATTTTGTTGTGCGGCGAAATGCAAATCCGTACATTATGCAAATACATTGTCGCTTAGTTCTTTAACGTGTAATTATAGTCGCCGAAAAAAGAGTGGCTCGTTAAGCGTTTCGCGAGTGAATACGGCGAAGTCAATTATAATTGAAATTTATTTAAAAAGCAAACATTTTAAGCGCAGTGCGACGCACGAAACAACGTAGAACAAAATGCTAAATGGCTAAATGCTGAATGTTAAGTCGCTCGAAACTGTGCTCGCATATCGATTCTTGTGTACACAAAAAGATGAATGTTTACGCCGTGAATGTATATTATGTGTTACTTTCTACGCTTATAATTCAATGTTTTACGCTTTGCGACTTTCAACGGCAGCCAAAATGCAAGAATTTGCATTAAAACTACACGCGAGTGATCGATGCGAGTTTAATTTGCTAATTGCTGTCAAATCGTTTGTTTGTGCCGATCAATCATTGATTCGGCAAATGATAGCGAGCACATTTAACACAATATTAGTTTCACTTTCATCTTCAATGAAACCAAAGCACATTTTTCTCATCTCATTTTTTTCATTTCGTGAAAAACGACTTTTCTTTCGCCGCCGTAAGTTACGCGATTCGTATTGCAATTTCCACTCTCCGCATCGTGTTTCAATTCATTTTCCATTTCGTTCCGATATTCTTCCATTTCTCGATTGAATCAACACCGAAATGAATGTCACTGTTCGGACTATTGCGGCGAATAAATAAGCCGAGCAACCGCAATTTCCATATTCGCTGCCATTATTGCGAGCTTTTTCACCCGCTGCATGCAGCGGCGAGCCCATTGTGCTAGGCGTTTATGTCGCCGCTCAGGATGTATGACAAACTTAGAGAAGCAATAAACGCGATGTCGCATGTTCTTTTCTTCGATGATTAGCATGTTTTGCATTCATTTTTTTGAAAGGCACAGCATTAATCCAATTGCGTTTTGAATTCAATGTTTGCCTAATAGTGGCCGAACATTAGCGTAAATACAGCGAACGTATTCGCGTACACGTGAAACGGAAAAGCGAAATAATTGCTCTTTTCAAAATTTATGTGAATGTGTTTCAAAATTTTGTTTGCCAAAATGAAAAGAAAAATGAGTTTCTTAATTGGAGGGTCAAAGCGGAGCGTCGCTTTATTTATTGTTCGCACGCATTCATTTTGAATTTACGTTCAAAAAAAATATAAAAGCGAATTCGGAGCTCATTTCTCCACCAGCTTTAAATATTTTATAATCGTACGCAATTTGCATTTAACTTTATTCGCAAAAGTATTCATTTGACGCATGAAGATGATCGTTTTGATCTTTAAGCGAACAAAATCAGGCAAAGATCGTTTTCGAGAGCCGCACACTTTCGCGCGATAAACTTTTCATATTTTATGCATAAAACATTCTTTTGCGCTTCTTCGCCATGTGCCCTAAACGCTTCGAAAATATTCGACAGTTTTGCAATCAAGAATCAGTACGATTTTAGTGCTTTCTTAATCGCTTTTAATTATTTTCAACGCATAATTTTCGTATACTTCATCGAATCAATTCAAATCTCTACAGCGTTTTGACATGATTTATCTGCGTAGAGAATCAATTTATTCTTTTAGAAACTCCGTTTCCTGTTTCAGTTCACTTTATGTAAAAGCAAAGCGTTCGAAAGAAATGAAAATATATTTACATTTATACACTTAAAGAAAGTTTTAAAATGTAAGAACCCTCGTATCTTGCAAGAAGCTTATCAATAGAGTTAAACGCAGAGCAGTTAAATACGAGGACAAAAATGGAATGAAAATATAAAAATTTACAAACTTATCGCTTGATGTATAATATAAAACAGATAACAACATCTTCAGAGTTAACTTCAGAAAAAGCCAAAAAATTTCAATCAATCACTTCACGTTTCTAGTGATTGGATTAGAATTGTTAATGATAATCGTTTACATATTTTTACCGAAAGCTTCGCATTTGTGTGTTTTGTTTGGTGAAAAATTTTCGTCTCCAATAAAATTTTTTTAAAATTATTCAAATTGCTGAAAATTACGCTTAATTATTAGGCAAATGCACAGAAAAGGTGAGTGAAAAAAAAATTAATCTCCTGCTAATGCGCGATGAAAAAGCAAAGCATTTTAAGCAGTGTTTTTGATGTGAAGTGAGAGAATAAACTATAAATTTAATCCGCTTAAAGCGCAAAACTTGCATATTTTGCGAGATACTTTGCGATACAAACTAAGCGTTCGGCGTGAAAAACGATTATTGTTTTCGTCTAACGCCTAAGAAAAACAATTTTTTGAGATGAAAATTTTTTTAAACTAATAATTTGCATAAAATTTGCGGCTATTCGTGCTACGAAACAAACATAATCATTATTCTTATTATTTTCACAGTTTTTACTAGAGAACAAATTTCCAACTTACATGTTTCACCTACTTCTCGAATCGAGCTTAATCGTTTGTCGATTAATCATAATTTAGCTTCTTACAGATAAAATATTTTAATTTTAAAAAATATATTTACACAAAATTTTTATTTAAATTAAAATTTAAAAAAAAAAATTAATTCGTACAGCGAAGATCGGCAATCGTATTTCGATTAAGTACACATACTTTGAAGATGTTCAATAAATGGTTAGCATAAAGAAACTATGCTAAATGCTTTTCGATTTCGAGATTGCAGTAAATTGCAGCCAATTTAAACTCCGCTACTTTTAAAAGCGTTGATTTGATGAAAAAATTGCGAATTCAGCAGTTAGCAGCACAACAACATTGAAAAAAACGCAAATCAATCGACTTTAAAAAATTCAAATGCAAACAAATGTTTTGCATTTATTGATTCAAATTAAAATTTCATTTCGTATACATCAATTGTTTAACATCTTTTTAACACTTTTGAACTGAACTTTCGGTTGATATTAAACATTTTTTTAATTACCAAAACGGTTCCAAAAGTAGCAAAAGTATCAAAAAATTTTGTGAAAGCGACGAATTCAAATGTAAAAATAGAGAAAATTGACTGCGCGGATCGTTTCAGCATTCATTTTGAATTTGTTTTTCATGCTGAAAATGGTTTAGCCGTTACAAAACATAGGAGCTGAAAGTAAGTTTTTTATTTCAATTCAATTTCAGATAAACCAATTCGTTTTAAGAGAAAACTAAAGGAAATGAATTTAAATTCAATTATTCACAAAACTAATTCGCGTTTGTTTTCTCTTTCGTTCTTCGTTCGTCGATGGCTTCCGGACATTTGTGGTCTTAAAAATCTATAATCACAAAATGAGCTCAAGTTTTGTTGATGATGTCGACTGAGAAAAGTTATATACAAACGTTAGTTCTGCGCTGCAATCTCACTCCGAATCTAATTGTTTTTTATTACCAAATGTTTTCTGCTTTTTTTGAAGCATACAGTCGAGCAAAAAGCAATTAGAGTCCGCACCGATTTGGGCGAATAGAACATCGACTGAAGAATAGAAATTTTTTTCTTTCGTACGCATACGATAAACAGTTTGACTTGTCCAATCGTTCACTTGTTATAAATCACAAATGAGATTAGATAATTCGAGTTCTGTGCGCTTTTCAGAATTCTCTGACTTTAAATAAATTGTTGTGAATGAAGAAAAATTCACCAAAATTTAGTAAAAAAATCGCAAAAATATTCTTCTTTACTCATGCAAAACTTTTTAAAATTTTTTTATTTATTCAATCGAATCAAAAATAAAGAGTTGAATGGCTTTTGAGTGTTTAAAATTTGAGAGGTAGGACAAAAGAAACAATTGCACAATTTGTTTTTAACAAATATTTTTTAAATTACAGGTCTCGAACTAACAGGATATGATAGAATTCAATAAAAACCAAGGCTTGAAAGATGGTTAATTCTCATCGATACCAAATTGAGATACTGCGACTGAAAATGTTGAAATAAAGTAATTTTAGTTTTTTTTTGAATCTCAAGTTGAAATCTTCATTCTTCAATTGGATAATGAGCTCTATTAGCCATCCTTTATGTTTAAGAAAACTAATTTATATGCTCAATTATTTTGTTAAACAAATAAGTTTCGCTTATTCGAAATTTGAATTTTTTCTCTCTCTCTCTCTCTCTCTCTCTTCTCCGAAAAACAAATAGCAAATGTTTTGCATTTTGAATAAACCATTAAATACACTTTTGACAAATAACCGACATTATTCAGCTTCAACACTACATTTGAAATGCACATTTTTCTCTTATAGTTAATTATACAAATATTCATATGACTACGCAATGCAAACTTTTATTTTAATGTTCATATCTGACTGAAATGTTTAGATGGAATATTTCTCATTTAGCGAAAAATTTTTAAACAATGAGTTTGAAAGTAAAGTCTGATAAATATTTATGAATATTCATGCTGACTGACTCGATAAATGAATGCGAATAAATTGAACAAAATAAATAAATAATTTAAAATTTCGTACAAATCACAAAGTTAAAATCGATAAATTTAACATTAATATTTAAGCACAAGAAGAAGAAGAAGGTTTATGTGGACCTGATTATTTTAGCTTCGCTTTTTCATTTTACCGTTTCATTGTGATTGTTTAAAAATTTTGTTCATCTTGCTTAACATTGCATAACGTTGCAAAGGTAACCTCAATTTTTTACTGTCAAACATTTCCTGTTGCATAAAAATCTCGTAAAAATTCAATGAGCACACGAAATATTTCTTGTTCATCGAAGTAATAAATTTTGTTTGACATCTTTCGTCTCATTACTATTATCATCGTCATTTCTTAAAGTATTCTAAACGAAAACACCAAAAAATCGTTCGGTCAGAGCACATTTGCTTTGCATAAAATTCTAATAAGCTCATTTTGCTGAGTTCATTTGTTTATTTTAATTTTTTAAAAATCTGACAACGTTTTCAATCAAGTTCAATATCATCAGCGTTAAGTTGTGCCTTCATCAAAGTATTCATAAAATTTTTATTTTTAAACTCAAGTTTCGTTTTACCAATATGCATACTCTAAGCTTTTATAGTAAAAATTAATCCCAAATGAATGGCTTATGTTATTCAAGTTGAGAATAAGTGGTAAACATTATTTGCGAGCGATTATTTTTCATATTTCGCAAAAAAAGAAAAAACATCTCAGAGAAAGTAATGAAACGCATTACGAGCAAACTTTTTCTAAGTGAAAAAGCAAAATTTGAGAAGTTTTAAGATAAGGAAGATGATAAGCTTGAAATCATTTTTTTTTTTATTGAAGCTTTGTTGCTATTGAAAGTTAAAACTTTGCGTTCGTTAAATTTTAATTACATTTACATTATTTAAATTTTATTTTATTTTCTGCTCAATTTCGATTTGATTCTAAGAAGAAGAAAAATTTCGCAATCTGGCGAATGTCCGATTTTTTAATATTGAAAAAAATTTGAATTTAAAAAAAAGATTTTCGAAGCATGGCCATATTTGAAAGTGCCAAAAAGCGGATGTTTTCAAGTCCATCAATTAAAGTTTTTTGAGTTCGGATCAAAGAATGCAAAGTGTTGCGCTCGCAAAAACGTTTTTGAAAGCGAACGCTTTAAAAGTGCATCAATTATTCTGTACGCAACATTTATTGTGATTCGAGTGTGTGCGCTGAATTTAAAATGATTTCAAATTACGAGAATAGCGACCGAGTTTCTCATTTGTGTATGTGCACTAATCGCGTCGTTTTTTTTCTTTTGCATAATCGAAATTCGATTTGATTTTCATCTCTCGTCAAACGCTTAATCCGAAAGTGAGATGAAACGTTTCGATGAGAAAACGAAACGCTGTTTTAGTTTTTATTCGAAGCTGCGATACATTCATTATACTCGAGATGATACCATGTTTTGAAACGCTTGTTTTAAGAATGTATTCAAACACGAACAAAAAAAAACTCATTAATAGCGTTTTGAAAGCAATTACAGTAAGAGAAACGATAATTAGCGTAAATTAGAATAGGGTTACATAACAACTGAGATATCTCCGAGCTAGTGTATCGCTTCGATTTACTCTATAATTATATATTGAAGCAAGAAAGAAAGCGAAAAAAAGCCGCTTTCGCTGTCTATCTCGCGCTTTTTATGCTACATAAATACACATCTATGCTATATAAATACTTTTGAATTCACAGCTATCAGCCGTCGTCGTTGTCGAGAGCGAAGGCGACATCGAAAAAAGTGTTTTAATGAGTTTGGCGAAAAAGGGCGAGCGAATTCGCGAATACACAGTGTACACAAAGAGTGTGCGAATTTTTTTTTCTCTCTCTCTCTCTCTCCTCGATCAAATAACTAACGCTTAACAAATTGAAGTGAGCTTTTGTAAACTGCAAACTGTTCACTTAAAAAAACTTTTTCAAAATTTTTAAAAAACGCGAATATTTTTGGTTATCATTTACGAGCGCTTTTGTGCGCTAGCTTTTTCAAAATTCGCTCATATTCCTTAATTATAGAGTGACAAAAAGCGAACTCTCGATGAACGCTCAATGTTTTTACTCGAAGAAGTGAGAAAAAAAACATAAGCGAAAGTGTTTTGAACGCAGCGAAAAAGCAAAACGATGTATGCAAAGCGTAGTATTTTTGAATAGAGCTGAAAAGAAGAACACGCCGGAGGTCAGTGATCGTGGTAGCAGCGGTGGTAAATCGCGTGACGAGTAAAAATAACGTGTCAACCGCGATTCAAGTCGAAATTGCAGAAATAAATGAATTTCCGAAACGATGCTAGCGAGGTTAAATTAATTATCAACTCATTTTGTTCGAGCGAAACGCTTCCTTTGCGAGAGCGCGTCGCGAACATTTTCAATATTTTATGAGTCCGTTTAAACAGATTTAAAGCTTTGATCCGTTTGTTTTCGCCAAAACAAACGCACGAATGCAGAGAAGAAATGAGCGACTGCGAGCCAGCAAAAACAGTGAGCGAAAACATGGAAGCTATTGTTTGCACAAATCTTTGTTTGCATTAATCATTGTGCTCTCGAATAGATCGTTCACTCGATTAATTTGCGGATATCGCTTTTGGGCGAAATTTAGCCGATTCACATATAAACGCTGTGTGTGTGTGTGTGTGTGAACACTCGGCTCAGCTCGCTTCATATTCCGAGTTCAGCTTCACACACTTGCTTTCATTTGTATTATGCAAATTGATGTGTGGTAGTCAATGTAATTAGCGATTTAGAGGCGCAGCGTTTCTCGCGAAACTTTGCTTTTAGTATGGAAAGCGAAAAGTAGAATGAGATTAGAACGGATGCTTTAATCGCAAATGAGACGCTACGAATGAAAAAGAAGCGAGTTGAGTAGAGTAGAAAAAATCGCAAAGCGTGCGACAGCTAATCGAATTTCACTTTTGGTTTGTTTTCGAGTTGCTCTTGATTCAAATCCAGTTGATTGATTCGGTCGTGCCGCAGAATCGCACATCGTCGAGTTGGTCGCGAAGCCGCTTCGCACAATGAGAGCGATTTGTAACAATTTGTTTAATGGAATGCAGAGATCATCGGTATGATCGCTTGAGAGTAGATTTGGACGAGCGCTGCACTACTCTGCAATTAGTGTCGTCGTGTTTTTTAATCTTCATTCGCTTCGTTTCGCGTTTCGCTGCGCTGCAAACTCGAACGCTGCTCGCCACACACGAACCACCCTTTTGTAATGAATGTATGCCAAAATTGGAAGCTAAGGGTGTTTTCGTTATATTCGCGCAAACATTTCCGTTCGCCGCGTACCGTTACCGTTAATGAAAATGAAAATAATTTTCCATAATACAGTCTTCCGTCGTTTTTCATCAAAAGCGTACAAATCGATTCGCAGTGCGAGCGCAAAGTTTGCTGTCCTCGCTTCGAAAACGCAACATTTGATCTTATCTATAGTGAGTGAAAGCTGCATTCACGGAATTGCCTACGCATTGGATGCTATCAATGAAATAGCGTCGGTAGTCATCGTTTTTTGATTTTGTTTAGCAGCAGTTTCGTTCGGCAAAGCGACGCTTTTCAATTTGCGAAGCGAACGCGTTTCACACTCTCAGCAAATGTGCGCCACTCGCTCGCGAGCAGAAACAGCGTCAAATATTTTTATGTAACATTTAAAACAAGAGTGAATACGAATTTAGCGAAACCTAAAAGCGCACTTGTCACAATTGTGCGAGAAACGCTTCCAACACAAACGTGAAATTTCTAACAAACTTACGTTCGCACTTCTCATCGAATTCGAACGAAGAAGCGTTCGAAACGAGATTTGCGAGCAGAAGTGAAGTTTCATGTTTTTGCCGACATTCTTTTCAACTTTTTCGCTTTTCACTTTAAAACTGCGCTTCGTTTTATATTAGCGATAGCGCTCGATAGTTTGTCGTTCTCGGCTTTGCTTACGAGAAACACTCCAATTTATTGCTTTCCAGAGACGAGTCGAGCTCAACTCATTAAATTCTTGTGCATAGCACAGCACCTGCCATTTTTTTTTATGCGTGAAGCCCTAATTTTTTACTTTCATAGCTCGGCAACGCAAATTAGAGTCTATTGTGGCTTCGAGCGCTTTGCACTTAATCGAATACTACTGCAAACAGCTCTTAAACAAGACGTCGCTCGAAACGCAGCAAATTGGGAAATAACAGTTTCACAGTTGTTCAGCGCCAATTTGCTAAATCTCGGCCCGGCTTGCATAATGGGGAGCTCGCCTACGTTCGTCAATGCCGCTCTACTCTGTCGGACATTCCGCTGCGCGATCGAAATGCAAAGCGCGCTTCGAGTCGAAAATATGAGTTTTGGAAAAAAACGCGCACACTTTGCGAAACGAAAATGAGTTTTGAGGTTCGCGAGTGAAAACTCATTTTCCGTAAGCACGGTTGTTAGACATAAAATTTAAAACACGAGCGTTTAGCTGTTTCATCGTGTTTTGAATATAATAGCAGAAAATCCTTTGCAGAATGAAAAAACTAATCATTTCGGCTTTCTTTTCATTTTACAAACTTTGCAATTGTTTCGAGAGACAAAGATTTACGACTTTGCGAGAAGAATGGAGAGAGAGAGAGAGAGAAAGAAGCGCTTCAACAAACTTTCATCCTTCAAAGACACTTTTGAATTTATCTTACGGCAAACCTCAATTCTTTCTCTGCGCTCGCTTCTCTGTTTTTCAAGCAACGCTTCTTCTTGTTTTGCTCTTGTCTTTGCACCATCAGCTATCTAATGCTAAAAAATGTTTCACACATCATATTTACCTCATCTCACCTCCATCATTTATTCGCACCGTTATACAGCGCTGCTCATATTTATTGCTTTAGCGAGAAGCTCACAAGCAAATGCTTCATGCTTAATCACAATCGCTAGAGTCTCGATTATTCTCCACACTCTTTCGACAATTTTTCAATTTTCAACTGTGCTCTAGCTGCTAACTTAAAAACTCTTTTGAAAATTAGAAATTTTTATAGATGAAGCTATTATTTACTATATACCATTTACCATATCAACCCGACTAATTAATAGAATATTAGAATATTGGTTTTGGCTAATGAACGAAACCGTGTGGCAAGCTGCGTTGGTTGCATATGCAAACTGTAAAGTAAACTTTCAAGGAGTAAAGTTTCGATAAATTCAAAAGTCTGTTTTAAAGCAAATTTTTTTTGAATATAGTTAGTTGAAATGAAATTTCTTTTACTTTCAATTTAGCTTGGAAATGCAGTGAAAGTGTTTTTTTTTCACTATAGACAGTTGCATATTCAATGAGCTGCAATTGATTCATATTATAGTTGTATGCTCCCAATTTGAATGCAAAGCAAAAAAAGTGATTGCAAAATTAACATTTGCACAAAAATTTTATTTACATACCATTTTACATCGCATCTCTCGTTTCTGTGCGCATTCAGGAAACAATGGCGTGTAATTGCAAAGCAACGCTTCAATAATTGCGAATCTGTTGATTCAAAAGTGTGCTTTGTGCGCTGCATTTGACGCGAAAATCAATTAACGATGGATTACAAATCATTGCGCCAAAATCGAATCACTCACGTGCTCGAGGAATGTAAATGAAATCTCTAAAGCGGAGAATGTAACGAAAAGCAGTTCGCCTGAGCTCGCTTCTTCTTCTTCTTCTTCTTCTTCTTTATGAAATAATTTAATTTTTTAAAAGATTGCGCTGTTTCAAAGAAGTTAGCGCTGAGATTGCTTTTTCAATGTCTGGGAAAGTTTAAGCAGAAGTATACGACAGTAATTAGAAGCGCATAATTAATCCTTTTCGCTTGAAATGAAGGCCAAGAAAATAATTTTGCGCTAACTTGTTTGAGTGCGAGCGCAAGCGTTTCATAATATTTATGTGCTTAAATTGCACAATAACAACTGCTAATTTGAAAATTCACAAAACAAACATTGCAAACCAAAAAGCTGCAAACAAACTGCTTTTTTATGGTTTACTGCATCGATAATCTTCACAAGTTATAATTAAGAATTAGTGAGAGTTGTAAACGAATTACAAGCAGATTCTTCTGATTATTCTTTGAAAATAATTTTCGAGTGTAAATTTCAATTTCAAGAGTTTCGCATTTTTAAAAAGCAACGATGAAAATTTCGTTTCCTCGCACTCTCTACTTTTCAATGCAACTTTGATTATTTTTGTTCTTAAATCATGTTAACTTAAGCACTTGATTATGTACTCGTTCGAAAGAGTGACACTCAAAATATTTCGCGTACTTCTTTTTTTTCGAAAAGATGCTCGCAAAAGAAAGAAGAAGAAATGAAACGAGATAAAATTCGGTTCGAGTGTTCAATTTAAAAAATAACATACATTAAAGTAATACAAGATCAAGCTACGGCTGAAGCTCGACTATTAATACTTATTGCGCAGAGTGCGACACTCAAAGATATTTTTACGAAGAAGTAATAAGGTAAAGAAAGAAGAGGCAATTTTTCATTTATGAGAACAGCCGACTGCTTCTCTGCGACGAAATACGGCAAAAAGCACTCGTAATCGCTGTGTTTCGCTAAATTTAAGTGTTTTCAACGAAATACGGTAAAACATCGAAGCTCGATATTTAAAATTTCAAATGAAAAAGCGATAATTTAGAATTGTACGCTTCTTTGAAAATAAGCATTTAGTCAGCAAAACACGGCTCGCTGTTTCGAGTTTCGCATTTGAAGGCGTTCAACATTTCTAAGCTCTTCTAAACCGCAACTAATCTTGTTGAGAATCACACGGCAAAGCCAATGCGAGCGAGCCAGTGAACTCGCTTGTAAACAAATTTTCTTATCATGAGCAAACGAAAATAACTGTAATATTTGTGAACGCTCTCGACCACTAACGATTACCTTTCGTGTTTTGTGTAGTTAAATTAATAGTTTACGTTGTGTTTAGCTGCTTATTCGACAGCGATAAGAAGATAATACACTTGTAAATAAACAGACCAAAAGCACTGCTTTACTTTCTTATGAAAGTGTTAATAAGATTTAATCTTTAAAAGATGTAAAGCGATTAAGCGTAGCTTGCTGAGCAGCGACTTCAATGTGCGTTAGTGGCTATTTTGTTTACTTATAAACGCTCAAAATACACGATTTTAAACATTGAACGAAATGGACTATTTTCGCAGTAGAAGTTTGCTTCTTTTTGCTCGAAATAGATGCGATCAAAAATGAAACGAAGATAATGGACTATTCGAGTATTTCGCTATCGTAAATGAGTTCGATTAAATTTATGAAACTGTGCTGCTCTACGAGAGCCATTTGACCCGAGAACAGATGCGTTGCGTGCGAACTTATCGAGCATCGCTGAAATCGCTCACTTCTGAGGTCGCGAAAATAATGAGAGGCTTGCATTTTGAATTCATTTTTCAAAGCTCGATAGCGATCGGCAATATATAAATGGTGACCGTTGGTCACCACGGGAAAAAAGTGATATGCACGAGACTCCAGGAGCAAATGTTGCAGGGTGGCAGTGCTTGGGTGGCTTGCAAACAGGGCCGTGCCCAGTTAAATTTGCATCGAACACTGTTATTTCGTTGGAGTGTACGGCTAAATTACTGCGTTCATTGTTTGAGTTGAAGTTAGTTAAGCACAGACAAAACAGTCGAGAGGTCTTCATTTAGGCAGAGCTTAAATTTAAGGAGTTTCCAATAGAAAAGCGAGCCTCGGAGAACAAGCTTTCACAGATGAAGCTTTAAAGCCCATTAGCAAGATGAATGACAGAATCAATTTGGTGTTTATCCAAATCTAAAGACTATTTCGACCATCAAACGCGACTTAAAGCGCTTTCGAGAGAAGTGGTCATCGATGCAATTTTTGACGCCAAACTCATATCCACTTGGCTCAACTCGTTGCATCGCTCAGTGGCGAAAGAGGCGCTTTTGAGTTGTGTTTGAAATAAATGCAATCGCTATGCCTTCGCAACACAAAATTGCTTTTCACACTCATTTTTCTGTTTGTTTGTGCTTTTTTTCTCTTTTATCTTTGCTGCGAAACGCTCTCCATTTTCATCGATCTCGCCGTGTTTTTCCTTTTTCAATAAATCGTCGCTCATTTATTCGCTGCTCTCAATTAGAAGCCGGTAATTGATGGTTTGCGACCTAAACTTATTCATTTATACAACAAATACACATTTCGAAAGCAGCGAAGAGCATTTCACAAAAAGATGCCCCTCCCGAAAAATTGTTCTTCGCTAATATATTGATGAGCTAATTAAGCACTGTGGAGGATGAGATCTCGAGCCGAAGACACAGTTGGCAGAGGCCCGAGGAAACGATGCAAAACAGGGTGGTTGCTCGAATTTTGCACACATCGCGCAGTTGGTTTTCTTCGTCAAGACTCGCTAATTTGCCTCAAATCAGGCATTAATTTCTCGCAATCATTGCGATCTCCACCTATGATGTCGAGTTGGACGCTGGCGAATGCCAATCGCCACGCTGATAGCTGCTAGACTAGTGCGTTCGCAAGCGCTTCGCGCGATCCATAAACTGTCTGCAGCGAAATAAGAAAAATACGCTCGCAACATTATTAACATGGCCTGTAGTTTCTTTTCACTCGAGGCGAGCTTTAAAAACTTTTGACGTTTACTCGTTGTCTCAATGTATTGTTTGCGCGGCAAAAGTCGGCGCGAATTGAGCAGAGAAATCTTTTCCAACATTAGCTTCATGCGAAGAAAAAACTCGAAGGCATTTTCAGCTTTTATCATTTTTCAATTACACTCTGTTTCAAAACGACCCTCTTTCTTCTTTCTCTCCTCTGATTTCTCTCGCTTTTATCGACGAGAAAATCGCGAAAATTACGAGGCAAACTGACAGCGAGCTTTGAAGTGGCCTTTCTCTCGAGCGAACTAAAATGATTATAATTACGTTCAGTGTAAACAAGCGTTCGGCATTCGCCCGACGCCCGCACACCCAAATTCGGCGCGAGCATTCACATTGAAAATTTTTCAATCGAAAAGCAATATTAATGACGCTGGATTGCGAGGAGACACAAGGCAACGCTTGTTCTAGCTGCAAGTGATAAGTGCTGGAGCGAAATTAATTTTGGTCTCCGACCGATCGCTGTCCGTTAATAGCTTTATTAGCGCAAAGCATCGTTTTTAATGCTTTTCGTTTAATTTTTGATTAATCGACTCGCGCGCGACAACTCGATAGGATTCAATTGAATGTAAGCATTTTGAAGCGCATCAAACCGTTTTGAGGAGCAAATTGTACTTGCGATTCGCTCTTGTGAACATCGCTTCGAGCAAATCGCCACGGCACAATTAATCACATGCATGAGTTTGACAAGAACACACAGCGAACGAGAACAATGCGATTATGGCACACATAATATGCAGCTCTGGAGCTGAGCCCGAAAGTAATTGCTTTTGAGACCGAGCCACAAGTGAGAATCGGCAAGTTGCTTTAATTCCGCGAAGGTGAGAAGAGAACAATTCTCGCGATTGTGTCTCCCGAAAGACAGGCGAGAGCAGTGCTGCGAGCGCTTCTTGTCATTGCTCTCGCTCCTCTATTTGTCAATAGACGTGCAAAAGCTGAACAAACTCGCGATTGTTACACGCTTCGGACAATGCGTCGATAAAATTTCACGGTTCGACTTGGCTTTCACCAGCGGCTGTTTCTCCACCTTTTTCAGCCTAATTAAATGGCATCTGTATTTCAAGCCGCAGGCGTTTCTCTGCCGCCAGTGGCAGTCCATCGATGCGTCGATAGCTCATTAGATCAACGCGAATCACTCGTTGTTCTGCGCGCCTCTGGCCTGTGTAATGCGCTTTGCACAATAATTCAGTTAGCTGGTCGTTGCTTCAAAGCGTTCGTTCGCATTCAAAACGATTTGCATTAACCGTACATTAATTTCTCATTACAAAAGTACGTGATTTTTAATTGTAATATCAACAGAATTCGGCATTGTGTGCGAAATGTGGCGAAATGGCTTGCAAATGAGTTCTAATGCGGCGTAATTAAGTTCAAACACGTCAAATATTTCTTATGTCGGCGCATTAAAGTTTAAAAGAGTACGAAACGCTGTGCAGGGCTGGTCAGAAGATGCATTCATGTGTAACCCTTTATCAATGGCCACTCAAACGTCTATCAGCGCGAAAATTGATGTAAGACGAAATGATTGCCGGGATGTAGCTGTCTGGCCGTTCGCTCGAGCAGTGTGCGAAGAGGCTGCAAAGTTCTGAAAACTCTCGCTCTCGCTGCAAAATGCTCGGCGTTTAGCACTTCTTCTTTGCTTTTTGTTCCGCGAAATGGCAAAGTCTCGTGTATTGAATGTTTCGATGAAAAATAATGCGGTGAAGCAAGAGCGACGAAAAAGTCGAGAGGTCCGGGCTGTCGACACATTTTGAAATGAGTGTCGTTAATCTCGCTTCCATTGCATTTCATGTATTCACGTTTTGTGTTTGCAATTCGCAAAAAATCGAATAAATGTAAGCAATGCTTAAACACACGCATAGAGTGAAGCCATTGAAAAGCGAATTTAGCAGAAGCGAAAAATTGTGCAAATAGAAGAAACAATGAAATATGTCTGCTCCAGTTTCGCGTTTCAGCAAACCGTTTATTGAACTCCATGCTCAATGCTAATTTCAACTTCATTACTTGTCACTTGGCTCGCTTCGAAAAGCTCATCTTTTCCAACTCTCGAATCAATTTCGCACTTCGCAACGAGTTCAGAAATTGCGAGAGGTAGAGGTAGAGCAGCAGCGAGACTCGTTTTGAAATAATAATTTATAACAGTTTATGCAAATAATGAATTTGCCGAAAGTTGACAAGTTGCTCGCTGGTCTCTTGCGACCATCTCACTGTCAGCGTCTACTATTTTCAAGTTAATAAAGCTAAGCTCATTGCATAATACATTGAAATTGCAACGAGCGCAAAACTGAAACATGTTCACGCATTTTGCGCTACTCCCTGAAAATTTTTTCGCTACAACTTCAAACAGCAAAATACATTTTCAAATAAATTATTCTATTCTCTTGCTCGCGCATTTCATTTTAAATCGATACTTTTCAAACAGCCCAATTCAGCTAAAATTTTCACTGCCGAACACAATGTACACTTTTCATTTTTGCATTAAAGCTAAATTAAAATTTAATGTTGCATCGCAAAGCACTCGCTATCACTTTCACATTTTATTGAGCTCGATTCAAATTGCTTCTCGCAAAAAAATTCTCTCATGATATTCAAAGCGACGAAAGTACATATCATCACACCTTTGAATACAAGGCAATAGCAAGAACAAGAACATTTACGGCTTTAAATTTCACTTATTTTGTATGCGCTTCAAATTGCAAAATGCTTCTTGCGCGAAGAAACTCACAAGCAACACTTGCAGCGTTCTTTTCTTATCATATTTCAACCTTGCACATTCGCGGATTCTTCGGATAAAACGTGTAATTTTCATTTAAACTCACTTAGACATTCTCACTTTTCAGCTCTTGTGAGGTACGTTGTTTGTTTGTTGTCGAAGAAAACTTCTTTCACGAATTGCAATTCGAGCGTTCGATTAAAAGTTTAAGTCGAAGTAAGAAACGAGCGAAAACGCGCAGCAAAAATACTTTCGCAGTGAATGCATAATAAGAAATTTAAGTAAATAAATTGTTTGCAGATTGAAACGAAAAGCAATTGCTATTTAGCGAAATAGCAGAAAATGTAGCGTCGCTAATCAAATCAACAAGCAAGCGTTCTGAAATGCTTTCCATTGCTTGACACCACAAGTTGCACGCAAGTTTCGTCCACTTAATCCCATCAATGAATAATGAATTGTTTCGTTTACGAACTCATCGCCCGCTGGCGCGAACAATAAGTTGATCATTCGTGATTATAATTACAAACGCTTTCCAACTCGTAATCTCAACTAAGAATGATGGTTTCATAGAGATTATTAATCGACCGCCGTGTTTCTTTATAAATATCTACACTAGCGTCAAATATTTGACGATCTCAGCAAAATATGCGAGAATTTTGCTTCGTCTAATTCATTTAAAGTTTGCAGGCGAGTAATGCGCGCGTTTTATCTTGTGGCGAGGCAAAATTAGTATTCACAAAGCATGATTAGCTTTAACGATCGAACGAATGACTTTTACATTTGAGTGTTTTTAAAACATTGACTACTTTTCCAATTCAAAAATTCAATGTTTTCAGTCGACACACAAAAATCGAATTTTAGTTTCCAAGCGAAAAGTGTTTCATTACTTGTGTTACTAAAACAATTTCTCGTCGAGCTTTTAATTAATCGAATCCATCAAAAGAGCGCTTGATTCGCGAATTGAAATCATTGTTTTCGCAATTAAAATGATTTATTGAAATTTTTGTGTTTTGTTTCGAAGCTTTTTCAGCGAATTCAATGGAGCTTCTCGCATTTGAATGCGAGTGTCGATTTGAATCGAGTCAATATCAATTATTGTGAAAGCTTTTCGCGAAATATTCTTGCAGAAAGCGAAATTATATTTCGCTATTCTTTCTAAATCCAGTCACACAATTAAACGAAAGTGGAAAAAAATGTTTTATCGGCAGCAATAAAAAAGAGAAAAGTTGTGATGAAAAGTAGTTTTTTTGAAATGTGAAACAGAAAACGATAATAAGATTTGCATAAGTATTAAAACGCTTTCTAAGCAAAAAGTGCAAATAAATTAGAAGAGCAACTGATGACACTCGAGAATAGAGAAGGTGAAAAAGTGGTGGCGAACAGAGTTGGCAATGGTGTAATTGTTTCTCGATTTTGGATTAATTGTTTTCAAGAAATAAGAAGAGAAGAGAATCGAAAAACGAACGGACAATGGTCAACGTACTCATTAATTAAAAACAAAATCGCAATTACCGGCACGAAATGGTGTGGAAGTTGGAGAGAGAGAGAAAGCGACGACAATATTTCACACGTTTTCATATTGCTGTTGAGATAAGAGCGATGTAAAAATAAAAATTTAAAACGAATCAATGTGCTAATTAACTGAATTCGCTTAATTTGCGATTTTATCTTCGCATTGTTCTTAAATTGCGAGCGACCGGTGCACAATAGGCGCGCAAAACTCGTCAAACTGACGAGCATTAATTAGATAAGCGAAGATGAATTAATTTGGAAATGAGAAACGTTTTGAAAGGTGAGCAGCAGCAGCAGCAGCAGCAGCAGCAGCAGCAAAAAGCGAGTGAGGCAGCGAATTGCAGCAAATTCAGCGCTTGAATTATTTCGGAATCGCGTGTTTTGCGCGCTTTATTTTCGCTTTTCGTTCATTCGAAAACGGTATATCTTACATCTTAATGCACACATAGCCACACCTTAACGTTAAATGTATATACAATAGCCATACCGCGGTTCTATTGCGTTCGAATGCCATTTTCGCTACTCACTTTACGAGTTGTCTGCCGAGAAAAGCGATCAGCTTTATTAGCCTGCAATTAACTGCTTACTTATCCACATTCATTACATTCACAATTTGCGTGATCAGCTAAAATATGAAAGCGTCTCCATTCGCATTGAAAGCTGCCGTCAACTTTCGAAAACGACAAACTTTCGCATTCCTTCGATTCAGCCGCAAGTCGGTCGACAAAATTTTTGCACAACAGAAGTGGGCAAGTGTTCGGACAATAGGCTGCTGCTCAGAGCGTGAAGAGCTGAAGGAATTCGCTGTTTTGGCGCACAGCTTTGAATGCGTATTCATGTGTAAATTCAGTTTTAATAGCGGTGTGAGAAACGCAGCGCTTTTGCATATGCAAAGATGTTTGTTTGAAAAATTGCGCTCGTTTCCCATTTTCTCTATTTATTGCCTCATTGCTTTGCTTTATTTTGCACTTTTTTCTGCGTAAACTCGACACACACAAATCGCTCCTCTCGATTCGTTTCGTGGCATCAATCGAGTTTGGAAATGGTGCCTTACGCACACTTTCTTCTCCGCTAAGATATTAATATAATCTGGCAATAGTGAAGAAATCAATGCATGTTTTGCGGCGCTCGCTGGACGTGCTTTGCCTTCTTATTCTCTTTCGAATACATTTCGCGCAGTTGTTCGCTTTGCTTTCTCTGTGTTAGTGGACAAAACACTTAAGCACTTGAAATGGAACACAAAGCCACAATTCATCTTTGCGCTTTCACAGTGCGTTAATAACACTTCTCTGATTTTACTTCTTCGCGCTCCGAACACGCCGGACAACCAAACGATTATTTGCCTCTACACTTTCATGCCTCGCTATGTAGATTAGAAACGGAGCAGCAATGGAATTGGAATGGCAGTTGCTATGTTTGTGAAGATGGCGCACACAACTCTTGTATAGTTGTTCGGCGAACTCTCGTACGTATGGATCCGCGGCGATGAACACTCACTCACTCGCTGTGTTCATCGCTGCTGCTGCTCACTGCACGTTAGAGTGTACGGTGAACTTGCTCCTGTCTACAGCAACACTGCCAACTTCAGTTTGTTTTTGCAGAGCGTTGCGAGCAAAGCGCTCCTCTCGAACACTATCTTCCAAGTCACCATCGCATCCAGTGTCGGTGGATGCGACCGCTTCAATCGATATGATCGACACATGCAAGTGTGACGCTACTCGACTCTTATCGGTATCGGTGTGTTGAGCGACTAAATATTGCAAAATTAGCAAGAGAGTAAAAAGTTTCACTGCGAGTGTGGTGGAGTCGGTGAATGTGCTCTGCTATCTGCGGCAAGCTCTCTTCTCGGTTCGTTTCGATTGTTCGAAACATTTTCGCAGTTTAATAAACGAGAAGCGAGTAGAGGACGATAATTACTTTTCGTGGCTTTACTTCGCTAAATGCGATGAATTAAAGATCAGCACACGAAAGCAATCGACAAATCGCTTCTTTCATCGAAAACACTGCGGTTCCCGTTTCGCATGTGTTCGCCAAACAGAAACAGAAAAATCGCTTCTTTTCACGGCAAATGGATTAGCAGTGCATCAGTCGTGCTCGCCATCCGCCACCGATGCTTTCGCTCGCCGACAGTTTATTGAAAACTTTCGCATTCATCTCTGCTACGCGTCTTGGCGACAACGAACTGCTAAACATTCAAACTTTCAGCGCTCAAATTCGTCGAGAATAGTGTGCACGCGATCATCTCATCAGCGATGGCCTTTCGGACACTCTTCTCGAGCTCGAAGCGGCTCCTCCGCTGCGCGTCTCTTGTGCTTCTCATCGCATCGCTGTGCTCCGCTTACGAAGACGTCGGTAAGCGTTTTTAATAAGTTGCCAATGCTTTGTGTCCAACACGAAACACTCTTCATTCAATTATCATTAACTTTCGTCGTGTGTATGTCATAAATAGCATCGATCGGTGATCCATTTGAACGCGGTGGTGAGAACATGTACGCGTTGCTAGCAAAGCGAGGCTTTTGCGGAAAACAAATAGAGTTTCTCTGCTTCTTTAATCTTTGTGCGCTTTACTAATGCAACGTACTAATTAAAGCACGCTACATAAGTTATTCTCGGAAGCCACGCTTACGAACACTTCGCTCCAAACAAGCGCTTCTCAGCTTCTTCTTTGCTGATGTTCCAAACTTTATGAACAGTTCACTTCGAAACGCTCTGCTCTCGTCTCAGCACAAAGGTGATCGAGTGCTTGAGTTGCAAATGATTGCAGAGGTAACGCGTTACGTGATACGCAATTGCAAAGCTGTGTGTGTTTTAGGATCAGGATTGCGGTTGCAACTTGAGGTACGAATAATTATGAAAGGTTTCACTCGGCGTATGTGATGAGCTTCGCAGTGCGCGAATTGCAATTGTAATGATACGTGATCCAATTTCGCTCGCTTCTTCGCGCTCACTTTTCATTTTTAATTGCGAGCGCAAAGTACGATTCGATTGCTGTTCTCTCTGTGCGAACTCGATTGCAGACTCGCTGTCGAAAGCGTCGAGCGCGATTCGCGTTTGTTTCGACGGCAGCTTTTTGTTCACAAGCTCCACCGTTGGCAGCGCGGATGGGAGCGAAGCGAACGGATGATGAAACGCCAAGTAGAGTGTGCTTGGCACAGCGCGAGCACGACTATGTTTTCTATTCTCAACCAACAAATGTTCAATTCACACTTAATTGAGCTCCATTATGTCCTCTGCATTTCAATGAACCAAAGGTGTGTCTGCCTATGGGGGACTCATTCTTTTGCTCTCTTTCTCTCTGTTTCATTTCCATTTTTTTACATCTCATCTCATGCAACTTTTCACCGAACACTTCAATTACATGAATGCGCTCCAAGTTTAGCGGATAATGAGTATTTTTTCCGACTCAATCGAAATTCGCCGAGCTTTTCACTGTATTTTGACAAATTTAATTAACTTTCGCAATTAAATTTGTGATTTCGAGTCATTTTCACAACAGGCGAAATCTTTTGAAATATGAGAATGAGGCCAGTTGCGTTTTCGCGTTCGCTAATCCATCGTAGAAACGCTGAAATGCTGCGTTGACACTGTCACGCATAATGAGCGAAAGTGAATTTATATCACTTGTCGAGAAATAATAATTTAATCAAGCGACTCTTTAATATTCTTTTTTCAATCGCACTCTTGGCTACCGCCGCTGACTGCTAAGCTGCTACTATATTAAGCTCAGCGCAGGCATCTCTGCGAAACAATTTGCGCAATGGGCAGCAATAAAAAAGGTGTGTGTGTGTGTGTGTGTGTGTGTGTAAGTACGCGATGTGCTTTGCCAGTTAGATGAGATAAAGATAGCGGCAATCGGTAATGATTAAATTTTCAGCTTTTCTTCGCGCGAACGTTATAAATATCAGGCGAAAGATCAGCGTTTGCTTTGTGTTTCGATTTACTCGCTTTTGTCGAGCGAAGGTGTTTTATTAAAACAAAATTTGGCTCTTGGCGAAATCTATTCGCTGCGCGCGTCAGTGACGCTGAGCTGTTTTACCGGCGGTAGAATGCGATAACCGCTGTGAGCGCTTTCACGAAATATGGCGTTTTAAAATTCTCTCTTTTTTTGTTTCATTTAATTCAAATTCAGCTTCGAAAACGACCCCATTTTGCAAATGTTGTGAGCGCTGATTGCTTTTAAATTTTTGATCGTTGCTTTGGGAACTGGACGCTTCAATTAGCTGCTCTGCGAAATTTCGAGCGCCGACGAACGTGCTGCAGTAATTAACGTGCTGCGATGACAATTTACTTGCGACGAGCGGTTGTTTACTAAGATATGCGATGATGTATAGCGCGATGAATTCCGGCGGTGGTGATGAGCATTGGTGATTGTTCGCAATTTTTGAACGCGAACGGAGCGGTGTGAAATGAGGAGAGAAAAGAGTGCAGTTCGTTTGACAGAAATTACGTCGATACTAAATGATGTTTGAAAAAGTATTTTTCTTTGCGAATGATAAACGCGTGATCTAAAGAGCACAGCGAGTAAGATTTGAATACGCTTTCACGGTGTTTATAGAGGATAAAAAAGTTGGAAGAAAGCGGGCGTATTTTTGTTTAATTTTAGTTCGCGTTGAAATATGCTGCGAAAGGTTTTCAGCGCTCAACTCTAGCGCTGGAGTTTATGTGACGAATGGATAAACGAAGCCGGATTGAGCTGCAAGAAAAATAAGTGGATGCGGGGGATGAGGCCAGAGATGAGTTGCCGTTGAGCGATGAAAAGTTCAGCGAGCAGCGGTGGCAACCATCTGTAAAGCTTTGATTACCCGTTAGCATAGCGAAAAGAATTATACGCCGGATATTGTATACGCAAGTGTCTTTTACACAGGATATTTGGCGAAAGAAAACCAAAATGGGATTCAAACTTTGCCTCTTTCGAAATCTACTATTAATCTTATCCGCGGACTTACTCCCGTTTCCTTTTTTCCGCTTTTTCTTCGTTTCGAGCTTATATTGCATTTCGAAGCGTTTACCTGTTCTAATAATGCTTCAATAATTTACGTCGCTTTTGCGCGACACACACAATCTGTCTTCTCGCTGCACACTTCCAGCCCACGTCTTCGCGAATCTCAAACTTTGCATTTCGAATCGATCACAAGCTCTCTGATCGCTGCGATTTCAAATTCCTATTTCAAATATAAATTATTTATCGTGCATTGAACGCCAACTGTTCCAAACTGCAATCCTTTACTCACCGCTCGCACCAGCGATGCGGACTAGTGCACTGTGCACGCTGAACGAGCGCATCAGTGACAGCGAAACAAATGTAAGTGTCAATGATGGGCACTCGTCCACAGCTGCGGGAGTACAAACTGTCCCCCTGTTGGCCGTTGGCGTGCCACTTTAATGACTCGAGTTTGAAAGAAAACTTTCGCTCTCCTCTGGGATGACCGTCGAGCAGATAGTGTCATCCGCTGCTGCATCGAATGTGCAGACGAGATGCTTCGATGACGAGAGTGAATGTAGATATCAACGTTCGACCAATGTGTCGAATGGCGACCATTTGTACGTCACTTACGACGCTGAGCGAAACGAACTGCACTCGAGAAAGCGAAAGCTGACAAAGCTCTAATCTTGAGAAGAGGACTCGGGTTAATCCTCTTTACGAACCCTCTCCAATTGCAGTTTTCCCTGAGAAGCCATTTATTAAATTCCAGCTCATCACAGGCCGTGCCACAGACAATAAGTTCGCTATTATCGAAGAGCTCAGAAAGCTGCGCGTAGCTAACTCGCGTTAGATCAGAGCTGGTCCTACAGTGAGCTCGCGCTTCTTCCGGAGTCGCCTTTGTCGCGAACGCAGAGATTAACGCTCCACTACTCGGATTAGATTGATTAGGGTCTAACACCCCGACATTCACTTAATGATTCGTACAGCGTGTTGAAATTCGCAATAAAATAATTTCTCATTTGTGCTTTTGGGTCGCTTCGGGGGCCTATGATGGGTCGGCTGCAGTGGCAAGATTTATGAGCGGGGGGGAACAAACACTTTCTTGGCTAATGTTCATGAACACAAAGTGGTTGAATATCTGTGACCAATATCTCGGCGGCATCTCCTGCTTTCCATATTGAATTTCAGTGTTACGAATTGCACGACAAACTCCCTGCAGTGGAACAAAAGCGCAGCGCGTCTTCGCTGTTGATTTTATCATTGTGTCTGTAAATTGGAAACACTCTCCGCTGTGTTGCTCAGCGTTCGCGCTCGGCGACGCTTTCCCGAATGGCTGTGCAGGGCATTCGCTGCGCGCTCGCTTATTAAACTCATTTTTCTCTCGCGTTCGACTAGTCCTTTAATATTTCACACCGCAGGATTCGCCGAATTCAATATTATATGAGTGAGTAACTCGGAAAATAGCTGCATCCCGCTTTTGGCACGCTGCACTTGATCCCTCGCCTCCCGCTCGTGTTGCTGCGAGATACTTCTGGATGCTGATGCTGTGCATTAGGTGGGCGCGAATTCGAAGAGGTAGAGAAGTTGCATTAATCTGCGCGCACAATGGCCGGGCATGTTTCGCGTTCGCCTGATCGCTGCCATTGTGTACGCTTGACAAACATTGTTCTTGTTGAATGTGCTGTTTGTGAGCGGTGCGTCGAGCAGCGCACCTACTGCCCGATCGCATTCACCGAGAGCAACAATGTTTTAACGACGATGTCATCGCGTAAGCTGTTCCTGGCATTTCTCGAGATCAATATGCTTTTGCTTTTCGCGAGCGCACACCGAAGTGAAAAATATGTTAGACATTCGTTTAAAGAGATGTATGGCTTTTTATCCGCACTTCAAAACTAATACAAACCTCTGTCATGTAATATTGCCGATGTTTTTCTTCGCAAAGTCCCGCAAAAAGCATGCATCACTGCACCGGTGACCACGCCTCGGTAACACAGGCACGCAACGACACAACGTTTCTCCCGAGTTATGTACAAAGTTGCCGTCGACAATTCCCAAACGCATCGTTCGCATTTAGACAAAGAAATGTGTTTATCAATGCTTACGGCAGCGAAGCTCAAAAAAGCGATGTTCGCTTTAACGAAATGACCGATGCTTATGCAAAATGGCCATCTGTATGCACGCACACGGCGATAGCCGGCCAACTTTGCATTCGCCTCGCGTTCGCTGCGAACGCAAACACAGCGAATCTAAACTCTGCATCCACACACCCGAACGGAAGAAATTCATCACAACACACATACAAACTTTTATTCTCTTTCTGCTCTCTTCTGCTCGCTTCCATTCCGCTTTTGTCGTAATAATTGCAATTGCAAAAAAATGGCTGCAGTCGCTGTCAAATTAAAAGCGAAACTTTCTTTACTCTCTCCATTAAATCTGCGTTCGCTGAATGCAACTATTCACTTTCGCGTAGCTTAATCTGTGTTCGCTCTCCGCGAGCATTGCACCACTGTGTGTTAACAAAGCAGCGCAATACGAAACCGCATCTAATATCCAAAACAAAAAAGTCGCGATCATTGAGGAGGAGGAAGAGGACATTATTCTTCGCCGTTTCTGATAGTCGCAATCAACTGTTGAACCTCCACACATCTCATCTCATTCGCTTCTTCCTGCCTCGCGCTACAGTGCAAGCAAAAAGTTTGCGCCAAACTTATGATTTTTTTTTATTTAAGCGCGCATTTAAATTCTGCGAAAGTGTAGTTATTTAAAGTTGGCTAAATCCACGAAAAGCCTGCGAAATGGGCTCGGTTTTTGCAGAGTTCTGCAGGCTTAGTGAGATGCCTCCGAATGCGCCATTTTTGTGAAGCTGTTGATGTACATCGCATAAAGGTGTTCAAAACAGCTTCTGTTGCTTACAATGCTCACAATGCACACAGCATTATGAATGGCGTATGGATTTTCTTTCGAAACTGAAAAAACTAAACAAATAACAAAATGCTGCTGACATCACTTTTCGGCGACCGGATTCTTTATGATCGTGATGAAGTAGGTGCAAATGAAGGATCGCAGCAGTCATTATCATCATCATTTGGCATCTTTGCAGCCTTTGCACGCGTCGGATTGTTTTCAATCACGGTGAGGTTTAAAGTGCATTTAAAAGTAGTCAAAAAATTTGTATTCCCAGTAAAGAATTGGTTTTGAGTTGGGATTCAAAACTGCTCGGTTAAAGGAGGAGAAACAGAGCGAAATTGTGATTTATTTGAGCGCGTTGCGCGGAAAAGCAAAGAGAGAAAAGAGTGGGGAAAAAGAAAAGAAAAAACAAACGTTGAATCAGTTGCTTTGAAAAATAATTCAACGCTTTCGAAGTGGCATTCATTTTAAGATAATCACAAGATTCGTTTCACTTTCATTTTCGATAACCATTTGAAATTCGCCCTCGTCGTGTAGTCGAGCGTTGCTGTGGTCTTTAAACTCAGGCGAAGCCCTAAAAATGCAATAATCCCGAGATTCGAGCCATTATATTTCGCTGCGCTATTGGTTACCTTTTGGCTGCGAGCCAATCTCACCTTTTCTTCTTCTTCTTCATCTGTCGACAGAGATTTTCAGTGCAAGTCATCTCCGCTTTCTCAACGCTTTCTTTAATGGGTCATTGCGTAATTCGCTCAAAATACACTTTTTATACATTTTTTAGCGCCGCAAAGCGAAATTAAAACGAAGTTTCGTCGAGATCAAAACGGGGTCTCTTATTTTTGACTTTTCTCCGAAAAGCAGCGAAAAAAAGCAAAGCGAACGAGATTAGCGAAGCGATAAACCGCGGTGCCGCACGCTGAAGCGTGCTTTAAGGGGTAAGCGAGTGAACCCGGCTTTACCTTTACGATCAATGCATCGCTTGAAATAAAATGCGCGTGAAAAGAGTCGTTCATCTCTATCTCCAAAGTGTATTCGCACAGCGCTTAACTTTGTTCTCGATTCGAACGTCGCTTGTTCAATGCGAACAGACTCATCGTTTTGTGATCGCCGTAAAACATTTTCGGCTCGAGAAAATGTTTTCTTTGCTGCGAGAAGCGAATGAAACACGATGGAAACGCAACATAACGTTGTTTGTCTCGCAAGAAAAGCATTAAATTTCTTTCGCGTATTGTGCGAGCGGAGTTTTTAAAGCCCTAGCGCAACACATTCGAAAAATGCGTTTTTAAATTCGGAGATTAGCTTACAACGACAGCGAGTGATGAAAGAAGCAACAAAACGAGCTACAAGCGAGTGCTTCTTGTTCAAGACTTATGTCCATTTCATTGGCTCAATGAGAGAGATGTGCACATCAGAACGCGTCATAAGACGAGGATTAGCGAGCAGCAAAATGCGAGAATTGGAGGAAAAGCAAGAAAATGTGGTGACATTTGAAGCGAAAGACGAGCTGCGTCTTGTCTCGCGAACTGTCATAAAATTTAAGAACATTCGGTTTGCGAGATAAGCTCGTGTCGCCCGAAGACACTTCTTTCAGTTTTCGACTTAAAAGCGATTATGAAAAGCAAAATGAAAAGGATAAGAAAAGTAGCGAAACACAAACAAATTGCAGCTGATTTATGAGCGACGCGCGTACTTTGCGTTTCCAGTTGAAACGCGCTTTCTTTTTTCGCAGACGCATCGCGAAGCCGACCATCGCAGTTTTGTTACACTTTAAGCTTCTTTATTTAAATATGATTAATGAGTACTGAGCAGCAACATTGTCTTCGCTACTTATTAATGGCGCTTTTGGACAAGTGAAAAGAACCAATTCGCGGATGTCTGCGCTTTGCTGATAAATGAATTGAAAACAGTGATTTTCAACTCACGAAAAGATATGAGCTTCAATTTATGGCCTCATCTCTTTCTTACGTTCGCACTGCCAACTCTTCTCCTCGCTTTTTAAACACCTTTTCTCCTCTTTGTTTCTCCGCGAAACGCAATCATCGCATTACGAGCTCAATTTGCAAATCGTCATGTGCTCGCT
>NCKU01000901.1:0-31706 GCA_003675995.1 Dinothrombium tinctorium | reverse complement strand
ATATAAAATAATCACATCAAAAAACTTTTGTATCGAAGATATTTTCGTGTGCATTTTCAAAATAAATGCGATAAATGTTTGACTCACGTCAGAACTCATATTGCATAGTAATTATGAAATTTTATTTCTTTCGCTGACAATATTTTAATTTTTTTTTAAACTTTAATACTTCGCGAAAATTAAGTCAATTTAATTGCAATTGAAGCTAAAACAAAGTTCTCAACAATTAAATTGAAAGATTTTTTTCCGTGTTAAAACGTTTCCTGCGAAAAACTCAATTTTTAAAGGATCAGAGCGAATGAATTTGAATTTGAATTTTTTTATCGTTTCATCAAAAATTGATCATTTGCTATAAAATTTCAACATTTAAAAATTTGCATTCTATTGCCTTCTAAGAATTGCATTTCAAGAGTAATATTTCAAACAAAGTATGCAAATGATTCCTTTTTTGAGTTATAAATGTAAAAAATTGAACTTTAGCAAGCTTAGAGAATCGATATTCTCGAATATTGAGAGAAATATTTGTTAGAATTGATTCGATACTCAAATTATGAAAGTTTATGAGTGTCATAAAATTAATTTTTATCTTTTCATTTTCTCGATCGCATTGAAAAATAAAATAATTGACAAAAGAAAACTTTTTTGTGAATCGTTTAATGTGATCACACGTTTAGCATCATTTCACGACCTGTCATTCAATTGCTTAACTCTTAACACTCGTAAATACATTTTTATGACAAGCTTCAGTTGAATTTCATAGCAATAATATACAGCAACAGATGGTATGCAAACAATAAGCGTTAAGGTGAATATAATGAACGTCAATTTTAAATTTTGACGTAGAGAACGAAAAAATTTGTCTGCGAACATCATTTTTGTGAAAATTTTTATTTCAAACTTTAAAAAAATTCACAAAACTCACCGTGAATTAAACATATAAAACTTTCAACTGTTCAAGCGCTTAGTAATTATGATGACTTGAATTTTTTTTTATTCATTTTTATTTCATTACCGATGTAGACAGTGGAAGAAATGAAATCATAATCAAAAAGCAAGAATTACACAGCAAAAATTAATTTAACGTTCGACAATGATGAATGTAATTTTCACTCCTCAAAAAATGTCTCGATAAAGATAGCAAACAGCTGCTTTTTTCTCATGTTTCAAATCAGCACAGTGCTAGTCAATAATTGCTTATCGATGTATTTAATATTGAAAAACATTAATTTTGAATTAAGCGAAACAAGCAACTTTTCGACTAGCACTGTACGTGACTACTTTGTGATTGAAACCATTGAATTGATCTAAACTTCTTTATTTCGCTACGAGACACTAATGTTTAGAACTGTTTCATATTGAATCAAATCAATATTATCAAACATTGTTTGCGTGCATACTTTTTTTTTATATATTTGTGTCGTGTGTGATTTTCTTTCTTTTCTAAATGATTAGAATGATGCAAACAAAATTGAGCAAAATGATGATTGAATTATAATTTATTATTAAATTAAAAACAAAAGGAAATGATGTCGAATTTTTTTTTTCAAGCAAAATAATTTCCTTTAAACGATTGAATTTGAATCGATTTTTGTGTGTGTACAGAAAAAAAAGTTTTACAGCCTTAAAAAAAAGCGAACAAAACTTTTTAGCGTTAGCGAAACAAATATCAAAACAACAAACACGAACCGTTTCCGTGGTAATTTTTTCTGCCCGTATTCAATAATATTCATAGTCACACACAAACATACATCATACATCATACATAAAGTAAGAAAGTAAGTGTACAAACAAAATGCCAAGCACTCAACTCTATTATTGTCGTCGCTAGCGGTTCGCTCGCGCGGATATTCGGTCAGCGTATGTGTATCACTCTCATTGGTTCATTTTTCTCACTTCGCCCTATTCAATTCAAAATTATGTGACACGCGTATTTGAAGCGAATTTCGGACATTGGTGGAAAAAAATACAAAAAACAATTGATCGCAATTAAGAAACTTTTTCGCCATTTAATGTACAATTCTAGTCGTCATCATTCGTTTAGCGAATCGTACGTTTACGACAGCAACTCTATTAGAGCGGTGAAGCAATGCTTACCTCGACGGCGTAGATCTAAATCCGATAGTTTATCGTTAACCGAAAAAGCGCGTAAAGTTGGTCTCTCATTGCCATCCGGCTACAGATTGACAGCGGCGTCGAGTTTACTTCGTCATCGAACTCGAGAGAATCAATGGATCACATTGAGTGTAACTGATATGCACGAGGCGGAAAGTGGTGAAAGTAAACGGCAACGCCACCGTCCACTGAGCCCAAGAGGCGAAGAAGAAGAAGACGAAGATGATGCAGCACTGTTAGAGCGAATCGAAGCGGCGCTCGGCGATGAAGAACATCGTGAACGAGACAGAGACGAAGAAGATAACGAGAGCGCTATGCAGCAGCGAATGAAACTCGGTTTCGCGTTGCTCATGATTCCGTCGATTATTTACATGGCGTACAGTACGCGAAAGTTCGGCAAGTCCGACAGCAATGTGGACTTATCGGCGCTGGCCGCGCACGGTTTTTCCGGCTTGAAGGGACTAGGCGACATACCCGGATTCGAAGGACTGGCGAAAGGTGATCAAAACGCCGGCGCTGGCGGCGATTTCAATCATCCACGCGATTACATGTCACGGTATAAGCGACAAGCGAAACGACCGAGCCACAACAAATTCGATCATATGCCGAAAGAGATGCGCAAGATTTACGATCAAATGCATCTGGAAGAGAAAGCTGAAGATATTTACGAAGACAATAGAGAGGCCAGCGAAAAGCAGAGTGAAGATAAGAAGCAAGAGAACGACGACGACAAATTAGATAAAATCATCGAAGAAACAAGCGACGGTGAGTTTTAATTTTTTGTTTTTCAACTACTTTAAATTAAATTTTTTAAAATTGCAGCGAATGAATAGATAATTAGAGGAATTAATTTAATTGAAGTGACGTCAAAATTAAAATTTGCTTATTTAAAAAACAGGCGAACTTTTCACATCAAACGCACTTGCTCGCTGTTTATTTTCGTTAACTTCTCTCAATGACAACTTTCTACACTATGACTTTGACATACAAATCGATTTCGCTAATTATTTATGTAAAATAACTGTAAAATTTAAAAAAAGCAGTAAAAACACGCGATAAGAAATGTTGAAAAAAATTTTTCTCGAATTTAGTATAAAATTAGTTATGCGCGATAGCGTAAATGAAATGCTAAAGCGTTTATATTGAATTTCAAAGTAAAAGGAAATCGTAAAAGTAAATTCGTGAATTCATTCAAGGTTTTTGAATAAAGCGAAACGATTTATGATCGTATCTATAGATAAATACAGACTGTCCAGTTTAAAAAATTCAAAAAACAAAAAAAAATTAAAACACTTAATTTAAAAAAAATTTAAATGAAATGCTTCGATTGTTTTGTTGAAAATTTTAAATAAAGTAAAAAAATTTTCTTTTTAAGCGCTTAACTCATTTTTTAATTTAACTGTTCGTTGAATTTAACAGCTCAAGGTGTTCAAAAAATTTTTGTAAATATTTCAATTAGAATAAGCGATTGTCATTCTAATTGCTCAAAAATGATTGTGATGCTGAATGTCTTACTTTGTTTGGCTATTTCTATCGCTTCATCTAAAAGGAAAATTTCTCATCTTTTTTTTTAAGTTGTTTACTAAAGACAATAATTAAATTTATAATCGCCACTCATCTACAATTATGTATTTTATAAACGTTAAAGAAGCTTATTACTGTAATTTAAATTTTATTCACTTAAAACGCTTATTTCGCAAATCATATTTTCAGATGAGAAGAATTCAAATGAGCTAAAAAATGAGGAAACGAAAGGTGACGATAAGAAAATAGAAATTGACTTAGGGTCGGATTCGAAGGACAAAGGAGAAAAGAATGATGAGAGAGAAGATGAAGACGAGGACGAAGATAAGGATAGAAATGAAGAAGGCGATGAAAATGACGACGATAACGATGACGATGACGATGGCGACCGATTGCCCGAAGAGTTTCGTGATTTCCCCGACTTTCCTCATCCTTATATGGATGGCCACGATTTCGGCTTTGCCGGTTTTCCTGGTCTGCCCGGCTTCGGCCATCGTCATCATCATCATCCTCGATGGGATCCTGATCCACGACTCGATATCGACGAAGATGCACCATGGCGATGGGGTAGGCGTTCGAAAAAGAAAAAGAAGGACGACGGTCCGTACAAAGTGGTTCTCTTCTGGAGTCCAGAAACACTGGCTAATGGTTCGCTTATAATCGGCACAAAAAATTTCGAAAGCTCAAACTGTCTCAAGAAACGTTGCGTATTAACCACTGATCGTAATTACATGCCGATTACAGACGCCATTGTTTTCGGACCGAACGACAACATTAGCGACATTCCGAAGAGTAGAGGTGATCAAAAATGGATCTTTTACGGAACACATCCACCAAAGTCAAACGTCGTAAACAGAAAACTGTTGAAATTAAATAACTTAATCAACTGGACCTGGTCGTACGCATTCGACGCGGATATTGTCTACTCTGCAGCGAAAGTAGAAGCGATCAAAGCGGTCGAATCGAAAGAAGAACAAGAGCGAATTAACAGCGAATCGTTGAAATGGTTCGATGTATGGAGAAGAAAGACGCGAATGATCGCGTTCATCGACGACGATTGTAGCACAAGAAGTAAAAGAGAAACTTACGTTGAAGAGTTGAAGAAGTACACCGATGTCGATGTGTTCGGCAAATGCGTCGGAAAACTGTGCAATAGTGAGAAATGCTTTAAGAAACTCGAGCTCAATTACTTATTCGTATTGATATTCGAAGAGAATCTCTGTCCAGATTACGTTTCGGAGAGTATCTATCAAGCGTTAAGCTACAATATAATTCCGGTTGTGATGGGTAACGTGAATTATACAGTTTTAACTCCACCGAATTCGACGATAAACGCGTTTTACTACACATCGCCGAGAGATTTGGCTGATTATTTGAATTTAGTCGGCACCGATTATAAACAGTACAAGCATTACCTCGAATGGAAGAAAGTTTATCGTTTGTGCTTTGCGCGCGATGATTTATGCAAACTGTGCTCATTACTGTACAAGGAAGAAGAGAGCACAAAGTCATACGAAAACGTCGCCGAGTGGTGGTCGAAGAAAGGCAATTGCAAAACGTGGCAAAACATAATCAATTAAAGTTTGCGATCGTTTTTCCCTCTCTCTCTTGTTTGCCTGAATTCATCGCACTCAAGTTTCGAATGACAACGAATCGTATATTCGTGTATTTACTCATGTTGATCGATCAAATTCGCATAAGCAACATCAGCATCAACAAGTGCTTTGTTTTCGCGCAGAAATCGATTTTTTTCAAATTGAAATTTTCACTGAAATCGCAAAGCTAAAAAAAGTGAAAATAAAATACAAAAAAGCTCGAAGATAAATTAAATGTCCGAAAAGCACGCGAATAATTTGATAGAAAAGCAAAAGCGAAGCTAATTTGCAAAAAAATTTTTTAAAAACAAACATGAACCGACTTAATCATTGCTAAAATTTAAAAAATGATCGCGGTGATATTTTTCAGTGAAAAGAGTTGGACATTTATTTTTATTTTTTCACTTTTTTTTTTTGCAATTTCATGCGAGATCAAAGTTTTAAGCCAGGAACAATTTTCTCATTGTTAAAAATGCACAATTTTTGAATTAATTTATTAATAAAAATGAAAAATAAATTTGATTTTAATTTTTTTTTTTTATTTATAACTCAAACCAAATTTGTTTACAATGTTTTATCGTGAAATACTTTTTAGAATAAATTAAGTGACAAAATTATTGAAAAATTTGAGAAATTTTTAACAAAAGTGCGTTGAAAAGATCAAAGCGAATGATGCACATCGAACAAGATAATTGCAGATAAAAGTTTGTGTTTCATAATTCAGAAAAGTGAGCTTTGAGTTTTAAATAGAATCGATCCAATGAAAGCAGCCATGTTTGAGATGGCCATAAGAGTAATGCAAGCAGCAATAATTTGATGATAACGAACAAGTTCACACAACCGCCACACTTTATATTCGTTTTGTTTATTGTTGTTGTCGGAAAAGAAACGTCGCTCGCAATGAGGATCACTTGCATATACTGAATAACGGCGAAACTCTTGCATTTGTTTGTAGTTTATACCAGACTCGGAAATGCGATAAAAGCTTTGAATGATTTAAGAAAAATTGAATTTAAGATTAAAATTTTAAAAGTAAATACATACAAATTCTTGAACAGCTCTTCTTTTTCAAAGTTTGCTTTTCGACTGATGTAATGAGTTTTAAGTGTAGAGTAATCTGTCAACGAAGTTGAATACTTTCCTCCATCAATCGAAATTTCGCTACGATTAAAACAATGGCAAAGAAATGGTTTTAATGAGTCGATCGCTTCAGATGAAGTTGCAAGAGCAATTCGGTCGCGATATCTTATAAAAAATGCTTGACCGTCATTGTGAAGAATTCTTCCGTCAAGCACAGGTTCACGACCAAAATTTCTAATTGCCCGTCGCCAAAGTTTACTATAAATTGGCTGGCTGGACTGTTTAAAGCGATTCGAAAATGTCGTAAACGCAGCGAATACGGGAAATCGGCCTGACATTTCAACATCAATCCACGACATCACTTTTTCGAATTCATATTTAATTGGAGCATTCGTTGAATAAACAGTGCAGAGCAGGACGGTGAGAATCGCGAATAAAGTCGAGAATAATTTCTTATTTCTACTCAATCTTGAGCTAAAGTTGTGTCCAAAAAGAACAGAGCATAAAGTGAACGGTTTCTGTCGAGTTTTAAGTAGTTGAAGCAATGAGAGCATAATAATCGCAATGACTACTAAACTCCAGGCGACACAAATGAAGAAAACGAATGAATTATCGAACCATCTGCTTGCACTGATTTGCTGCGGCTTTACATAAGCCATAAAAGCTTCTTTGTAATCGCCTACTGTAGGCGAAAACGCCACAGGTTCGCCGTCGATATCGAACGAACCAGCTGTGAATGATAGGTCGCATTCCTTTCATCAATTCAAAGCTCAATTATTTTATTCATTAAATGTCCAAGAGCGAAATTACTTACGTTTCTTTGCATCGCTCCGATAAGTCCATTGTAAAAGCCGTTGCTTAGTTTTTCACCGTGAATATTCCCAGACACATTTACGTAGGTAATGCTCAAATTAAATTTAAATTTTTTAAACTAACTACGCAATCTTTTATACTTATTATTGGTGATTTCGTGAAATAAATCATTCAAAAGATGCACACCTCTACCACCTCGAATGTTTGTCTTTCCATCGATTGATTCAATGCCGAAATAAGGCAAAAGCTATCAAAATAAATTTTTTAACTTCAATAAAAAAAATTTTTAGTTAATCGATCAAACTTGATAAACGCAGATCGTAAGGTGTCCGAAGTTAAGCATTATTTAAGAGATTTTTGTGTGTGTGAATTTCAGTTGAATCTATCGCAATTAACTTTCTTCTGCAACCTATCGAAAACAGTTTCGAATTTGTGATTCTACACCTTTTAATGTAATTTGTCTATACAGCAGCACAACATTTGATAACAACTAATACAACTTTAAAGTAGATTTTGCTTTTATACTATAGCACTTTTGCTTATGAATATTACTGTTATTGATTCGTTTTGATCTCATATTCTTTTCTAACATATAGCGAAAGCAAAAAGTATTCGCCATGCTAACAAAAGGATTTCATTCATTTGTTGACCGAGAAAAACTTCCCATTTAGTAATCAAACTCATCAATCATTAAGAACTTTTCAACTAGATTACAATAAAAAAGCTTCTTTGAAAATTAGAAAATGATAAATTGCGTTTTTATCTTTTCCAAATTTTAATTGATTAAAATTATAAATCTGCAATTGTATTAACATGAAAAGTACATTCGTGCTTCATTTTATTGTGAAATAGAGAAAACGCAGTTTTGATATGTTAAGCCTCATTATTACAAGTTAAAAACTTGTTTGCAAAGCAAGTGAATTTTAAAATTTTTAATATCTTTTAAATTGAAAAATAAGAAATCAAATAATGCAAAAAATTTGTTTTTCATTTTGTTTGGTTTCTTGTTTGAAAGCTTTCTAAATAAATTGAATCTCAAAAGCTTTAAAAAAGGAGAAAAAAACTTTTGTTTGTAAAAATAATTGAAAAACAAAAAACATGCGAATGAAGTTTCCGTGGAAATTTTTTATTAATAGGTAAATGATGAATTGAATAAATTTATTATAAAAGGGCTTATCTAATAATAATGCTACATGGAGGATACACCCTTTTATAATAAATTAATTCAATTTATGGTAAAAAAATGAAATAAATTTATTGGCAACAAAAGTAATTAAGAGAGTAAACAAACGTTGTTTTATTCATTCTAAACACAGTTAGAGAATCCTAATTCAAACGCGCATAATTCTTTCTGGAAATTTGAATCAAAAAACGCCCGTGTTTGTGGAAAGAAAGTAGCCACAGGCGAGCGGATGCCACAAGTTAGGCGATAATTCATACTGCCATCTATAAACCTGAAAACAAAATCGGTTTTTAAACTTTTTTTGATAAAAAGCGTCTGCAAACAATTCTGGATGGTTCATAAATTATGTCTATAATCCGCAATGATGATGCCAGTTGCCGATAATTTGCTACAGATAACAGACGAAGTTAAATTATTATAAAAAAGATTAAATAAAATTATACAAAAAGCAAAAATTAAGCATTTAAAGAATACAAACTTGATATCTAAGGCTGTACTTTATTGAAAGGTGCACCATGCGTGATATCAAAGGCTGAAAGTGCATAAAAGATACATCGTGGGTGTTCGTGCGTGTGTAAACGAGAATTTAATTTTATGAAAAATGTTGAATTGATATAAATGCACGAATTTTAACAAAGATTATTACACGCACACTTAAATTCACAAAAAAACCTCATTTTTATAGATCAGTGAACTTTCGTATTATTAATTTTTTGTAGAAATTTTTGAACAATAGCAAATAAAAATTTCACGCTTTTGTTTGCTATTTTACAACTCATTGTTATCAATATTTTATCACACCGCTTTTAGAAAAGTGTAATATCAAATATCTAAATTTAAATTTAAAGTTCTACAAAGCTTCTTAAATTCGCCGAAATGAAAAAGCTTTTGATTTTATTTTAAATTTAATGATCGAGAGATTTTAAAAGTGTGAGATCTTTGAACAGCTCTGCTTTTTCAGAATTGAATTTACGACTGAAACGTGAATTTCAGTTTTATTGATTGCAATTTACTTATTTGTGCAACTTTCTGAAAAAATTCTAAATTTAAAATTCTTTCGAAAGTTGCTGAATCTCATTTGCAAACGCGAACATTGAAAATTCATTGCTTTCGTCATAGCATTTGATTGCAAGGAGTTAAGCTTTAAAACATTTTTTTATTTTTCTTCTAACGCTATTAATTCTAATTTCGCAATCTCTTCTTACACTTCGCTTGAAATGAAATGTGTTTGGCATATTAAAACGCTTCGCATTCATTTATTTACGGAGAAAAACTTTGAAAACTTCACCATTAAATAAACAAACGAAGTTAATATTCATAAATTTTAAACTAGTTTCAACTAGACTACGATAAATTAAGTGTTTTGAAAGCTTAAAATGAAGATAGAATTTTGTTTGAAATTATCATTAATTTTAGTCATTAAAATTGAGCAGAGTGATTTTAAAAAAAGTTTATCAGGAAAGATAAACTAACTAAAGCCCGTAATAAGTTTCGGCTTAAAATTTCGCAAAACAGGGTCACTAACAAATAATCCGCGTAAGCGGAAAAATAAGGTTTCGTGGCCAGAGAAGCTATCGTATATCAAAGCGAGATTTTGTTATTTATACGTGATTATAGTTTTAAATTTTAATGAAAAACACTTTGTATCTCTGCTTTATCTAATTGATGGCAAAATGGAGTACAGTTTTTAATGTAAATATTATGAATTATGATGATCGTTTGTTGATTATAGCATTGTGCAAAAGCAAATGATTGTTAAAATTATTAAAAGAAAAAAGAAAAATTGAAAATAAATAATTTAAAAATTTTTTTGGTTTCTTTAGTTTCTTGTTTTAAAGCTTTTTGAATAAAATTGAATTGCAAAAAATTTTTTCGCATTTAAAAAGCGAACAAAACTTTTGTTCGCTATGTTCTTTTGAAAAAGCCAAACAATGAACAACAGAATTTGCCGTGAATAATTTTATCAATGATATTAAAATAAATAAATAAATTATATAAGAAATTAGCTATGAAAAATGTAATCGATAAATATGTTAATTGTATTTTATTGTTTAATTATATTTTAAGTCATTTGTTTGATTCATTCATTTATTCATCCGATGAGCGGAATTGAAAAAGTGTTGACAAGCTAATAAATAAAACAAAATAAATTAATTTCATAAATAATAATTGCGTTCAATGTTGTTGTTAAAATAAATTTCAACAACAATGAGAACAGAATTCGCACTGCCATCTATAAGCCAAAAGCCAAAATCGCTTTTTGACTTTTTGGTTAAAAGTGTCTGCATCGGGGATGTTTATCAAATTACGCTTTATGAGTGACAATAAGCGAGGTTAAAATTATCTAAAAAGTTTAAACAAATTACAAAGAGTAAATAATTGAAAACAACACGAACTTGATTATATAAAAAAATCGTATTTTATTCAAACAGAAAAACGATTGAATTTCAAAACAAGAAAATAAATTTTAACAACGTCACAAAATTAATATAATTTGGCGATTTTCATTGAGCAAGAAAATAAAAATAAAATTGAGAAATAAATTAACATGCACAATATAAATGTTTCTAGGTATATGCGTAATTTTTACGATTGTTAATTGGAATTTGTTAATAAGTTTTGTTATTGTTATTTATTTTTAGTGAATATCGATTTTTAAATCAATAGTTGGCGTTTTAGCATGTCGCCATGAAAATTTATTGCCTCTCATAAATGCCAGACTTTTCGATTCGAGTTTAATGAGATGTTCTTTGAAAGTTCAGTGTGTGTGTATGTGTTGCGTATGTGTGTGTGTGTGTGTGTGTGTGTGTTTACGTGAATATAATCTCATAACAAATGCTGGAACACGAATTTTGCTGAAGAAAAATGATTATATTCATGAAAAATTCTGTTTCATCGATCGATGAACTCTTGTGCTCAAGTTTTTTTTTTCTTGAAATTTTTGAAACAATAGCAAATAAAAAATTTGATGCCTTTGTTTGCTATTTTTTCAACTCAATGTAATCAATTTTTACTTTCCCTCTTTTTAGACAATTGCAATTTTAAAAATCTAAATTTAAATTTAAAGTTCTAAAAAAAAGTCTAAAGCTAAAAAACATCGCTGAGATTATAAAGGCTTTTTGAATTTATTTTCAATTTATTGAGCGAGAGAGATTGTTGAGAAGAGTGAAAATTGTTTTGAGAATTAAAAAAAATAATTTAAAGAAATATAATCATTTTCATTTCGAATGTATATAAATTACTCGTAAAATTTGGAAAAAAACTATTTCGCAAAAACTACTACTAAAAGAAGTTATGCATTCATTTACAATTAGTTAATGTTGAAATTCAAAATTATACAGTGTGTTTAAAGTGAATAACATGAGAAAAGAAAAAAAAAGTTAATAATGGGTGAATCAAGTGGTTACGTTGATTAGATGTAACCGAAGAAATGATTACACCGGAAACTGTTCATATTAATCTCTAATTCGTCGAAATTCACTTATTTAAAAAAATGATTCTAAAATAATGTTTACAATATCATCAAATAATGGAGCTTGTTTGTTAATATTCGCTGAATAAGAATATTGTTTAATATTCGTTGCACGTTTACCAGTATTTAATTTAAAAATTAAAAATAAAAATCTATTCATGAACACAAGTGTAAAATCAATCATCGTCACTGCATAGTCAACGAAGAAGTGTAATCTTTTTGCATTACTAACTCCAAAAGTGTGGGCAATTTATCTACTTTCACTGCTTTAAGTTTCATCTCATCTAATGTTGTATCTAGAAATTGCTTTTGCTCGGCTAAAGACCAGAACATTTTCTTGCACAATATAACGAATGCGGCGATCAGCTCGTTGTGCATCGCGTGCGTTGTCAAATTATGTTTCTTAATTATTTCGATCGCTTTCTCAGCGTAATTTTGCGCATCGTTCACATTGTTCACCGCGTTTAAAGAAGCGATCAGAACGCATAGTGTACGAAAAACGGATGAGCAGAATTCGCTGTCGTGTAAAAGTAATTTCTCTTGAATGTAGTAAACATTCTCGAGTACAATAGAAGATTCTTCGAATTGCGCGACTCGCATCGCGCGACGAGCTTCTTTCAATTCGCGTCCGCAGAGGAAATCGTAAAATTGCTGCGTTCGTCGTAATTCGGTGACCGATAAGCATAAAGCGAGCAAATGCTGAAACGCAACGCTTCGTTCGGTGATCACCTCCGGACTGAAATTACCGACAATAGTTTTCTTTGGAAACGGAAAATCGTTAAGAAGACTGCGAAAACGTTTACGCAATGAAATGTAAAGCGTGAGAAAATCGGTGTACCGGCGTTCGATGAGGCCTGGATGCGGCTCGAGACCGGGCGTACGCTTGACGAGTATAGAGTAGAGCACGAATTTCTTCTTCGGCGCCGCGCTTCTTTGACAAGTGGTGCTTTTCGCCGAAATGATCTCGAACGCGACCCGATAGCATACTTTACGCGGTGTGCTTGATTCAATCGTGTCGTCGGTCCACGACGGAGTGACAAGTGGTTCGAATTTGGAAGAGGCACCGTTGTTGATCAACGCTTCGCTTGTCTCGTCAAAATGAACCTGCTTCTTCTGCTTCTTCGCCGAGCTCTGCTGCTGCTGGTCGCTTTGGCTGCCGTCGTCGTCATTCAAATAGTAGTCATCATCGCGATTCTCTTTTGACACACGTAGCGAATGCTTGAATTTATCGACGAGCGAAACAAAACGATTCTCATCGCCACCGTCTTCCTGTTGTCGGCGGTTGTCGTCTTCGTCTTCGTTATCGTCGCTTTCCATCGCATACATCGAACGCACCGACGACGAAGAAGTGGTCGAGAAATGATCGCCTTTCAGCACACCGCTGGCAGTGCTTCTCATCGCTGACATTTTATTCGTTTTCGCTTCTTTTTCGAAATCAAAAAACGTAAAAATGGCACAAAACGAGTGAAGAGCGAAACGAGCGCACAAATGTCGAACAGCACGTCTTCTACTTTCTCATCGTTCGCTTTGACTCTCGCTTCATTTCAAAGAGTGGCGAAACGCATTTTCGAAACCAAAAAACAAATGCGCGCAGCTTTCGCCTTTCGCTTGCATCGCAAGCAGCGAGCGAACGGTAAACAAAATGCTAATCGAATGGGCGTTTTGCGCTCGCTTCTTTCATCGCTTCGAATTCGCTCGATTTTTTCAATAATTTGAATATTTTTCGTTAGAACTTGTCACTCGACAACAGTAATCAATTATCACTGCCTTTCTCTTACATTTATAAATTGAAATTATTACGAACGCGCAGATTTTAAAACTATCAAGTTCATTCTAAATTATGATTTTGAGTTTTTAAAATGATTTTCTCGATTAAATTGTTATTATTTCACTAATTAAAAATTTAATTAAGTGAAACAAAGAAAACACACAAACACACAAGCACACACAACATTGAACACGATTACGCTATATTCATTGAACTACAAAAAACAATTGCGAACTCGGCGATAAAAATTATTAAGCGACTGATCTCGAGTGTGTTGTTTTCGTAAAATACGCGCTGAGTAGAATAAAGTTATTTCAACCAGTTTCTTTTAATAGAAACAATTTTTTATTTTATTTTTATTTTTTTCTTCTCATAAATCGTATTAAATTACATCTTCTTCTTTTGCATTGCGTGCTTGATAATTAAAAATAGAAATTGTTTATGATGATTATTTTTGGTGCTGTTGAAATTTTGTTTTAGTTCAGTTTTTTGCCCTTGACTATGCATAATTGATCGAATAAATAGATCATCAACATGATTAAAAAAAATGGGCTGCATTTCATTTTTTTTTCAATTATAAATTTTTATTTTATTTTATTTCATTTTTATAATTCGTACTTACGCAGTATGTTAAACGTGAAAATCAACATCATTTACATTTCACACGAGAATGAGGTGAACAGAATGTGTAAGCATGAAAAATGTTTCGAAAAACGCCTCACCCGACTAAATGAGCGCTTATATAACAATAATTTATTTTTTAATTTTTTTGAATTTATTCAATTCAAACGCTTGTGCAGCAAATTTAAAATTTCTTTTATAATCAATTGATTCGTTTGTGTATTAAACGAAACAAAATTATTGCCGAGCCTTAAGTTTTAAAATTTTATTTTACTATCAAAAGTAAATTTTAAAAAAATATTTTTATCAATGATCATCATTGATGATGAAAAGAAGAAAAATTTTGCAACCATCGATCAAGACCTTCATTTCGGATTATCACGCATAAATATTTTTATTAACTTCTAGCGCCTTAAGCTAAAACAAAATAAATAAAAAAATTTACTTAAACGCTTATCTTCTCACTCGAAGAAATGAACTTTGTTTTAATGTTGATAAAAGAAATGTTTTAACTCGCAAGGATTGAAAATACTTGAAATCTTTTTTATCTACAAGAATCATTATCAATTGTAAATATTCATCGTATCAAACGTTATAGAACATGAGAAAAAGCGCTTACACTTCTTGTCAATAATCATTTCTCTTCACTTGAATACAATGACGTTTTTCTGGGTTTTTTAAGACGTAGTGCAATTTTTAAAAAAATACTGAGAACTTCATAAGTATTGAAAGCTTACTAAAGCGAAAGCTAAAAAATATTTTACATAAGCATTAACGATGCTTCGCTGGTTAATTTCATTTACTCTATTCACTGTTCTCTTCTTTCACTCTTCGTGTTCAACATCTAATTTTCAGCTCGATGAAAAGCAAATCGCTTCGAAATTAAACGATTTCTCGCTCAATTTATTGCAACAACTCGAATACAAACGTAAAAATGTTATCGTCTCGCCGATAAGCGTTGCGTTCGCGCTCGGTATGTTGTTGGAAGGAGCGAAAAATTCCACCGAAGACGAGATCAGAGCCATTTTGAATTTAGACAATGTGCCGAAGGATCAGATTCATCTATTTATGAGAAAGGTAAGATTTAAAAAAAAAAAACAAACATTCAAAATCTTTTTCTTAAAATAAATGTCATCGCAGCAACTTGACGCTTATAATGATAAGCAACGAAATGTGACAATTGAAGTTGCGAATTTACTCTACGCTTCACGAAGATTCTCTATAAACAATGCATACAAAGCGTTCTTAAAAAGCAATTACGATGCTGAAAGCGATAATGTTAACTTCGCTGCGGACTCTCAAAATATAATGCGACGCGTGAATCGATTTGTGCGAAGAAAAACGCACGACAACATCAAAGAAGCGCTTAAATCGCCACCAGGACCGAAAACAGTTTCGCTTTTGTTGAACACCGTTTACTTCAAAGGTTTATGGCAAAAGAAATTCGAAGTTGATTCAACGCACAAAGGCAAATTTTACAATGAAGACAAAAGCGAGGTCAATATCGATTTTATGTACAAAGGTGACAGTGAATACAATTGTCACGATAATCGCAATGTGAGAAGCGTTGAACTTCCGTACCACGGTAATTTTAGCTTATATTTGCTGGTTCCGCAACAACGATACGGCTTGCAATCTTACATCAGCAGTTTATCATCTGCTCAACTCGAAACACTCATCGCCGCTATGCGTTCGAGAAGAGTTGAAGTTTCAATTCCTAAATTTAATCTTGAACACGAAGTGAAGTTAGAAGATGTTCTGCATAGAATGGGTTTGAATGCAACCATGGGCGATGACGCGGATTTTTCCGGAATGAGCGAACTTCCCGTGAGTCTTGCGTACGCTTTTCACAAAGCAGCGTTCGCAGTCGATGAGACTGGAACCGTCGCTTCGGGCTTCACTGAACTCGGTCTTGGTTCGCGATTAAATACAGCGATGAAAGTAATCGCAAATCATCCATTCGCGTTTTTGCTTCGCGACAAAACGAGTGGAGTCAACGTATTTATGGGCATTATTAATAAATTTTAAGAATTTAAAAAAATTGCAGAGAAATATTTTCTATCACTTAATCTTTATTTTACAAATTAAATTAATTTTTTTTTCATATCTGTGAGCATTAAAAATGCTCAACTAAAAATTTTAAGAAAATTTTTTGTTAGATTTAAATCATCATTAATTCGAAGCAATTGAAATGCAAATTAAGAAACTCCCAATTGTTATTCGACTCATGAGGAATTTCGTTGAATTCACGAAATAAATTTCTCCTTCAAAGCCAAGTCGTTTATTCATTCGTCTAAAATCTAATCGCTTTAAAAAATTTTATTTATTTAGCTTTTGAATCGCAATTTCTATGAAAAAAACATTTGTTGCGAAACATTTCAAACGAACAGTTTGAGTCAATGTGAGATAATCGGTGAAATTAAAATCTTGAGTGCAATGAATCAGAACAAACAAAGCGCTTAAAATTGATTTTATTTACATGAAAACACGTAAAACAAATTACTTTTCAATTACACTGCTTTAGAAAGGATTTGCTTTATATGCAGACCTTAAAATTCTTTTTTCATCGGCTAAATTGATAGGAAATTGAAATGATGATTTTATTTAGATAATTTTTTTGTTAAAAACCTTATTTTTACCTAACTTTTAAAATAAGATTTATTTAAATAACTGCCTCGTATTTTAATATTTGCCTCCAATTCAAAATGGTAAGAGATGTCACCTATGGGAGAAACAGGTTTATCCTAAGAATGTTATTTGATAAAAAAATATTTAATCAGATGGCATTTAGCTAGGAATTTGATATCTAAAGTTAATCTGATCCAAATAAAAATTGTGGGTATTCTACTTTATTAGATTTAATCATTGTGGAGAGAAGATGTGACAATCTTAAGTTTGAATTGGTTGATAAAGTGCTTGATTCAAATCAAACAGTACAGTTAAAGCAAGAAATAATGAAGCTAGTGTTTGATTTCACAAAAAACTTTTGGTCTTTTTATAACAATGCATTTATGCTATTTAAGTTGTTTAATTTGTGTAAAAGTAATTTAATGAGATTTGTAACACTTGAATTCATAACAAAAAATGATGAATGAGAGAACGATGAGTGAGATGCAAATTAAAATTATTCGGTAATAATAATTTAGTTTTACTGCGAGCACTTCGTCTTCTGTTTGTTTCTCTTTTCGAAAGTATCGTTCTTCGCAGTGTTGATCTTTTGGAAACACAGTAAGAGTGCTAAAAATCTGCAAAAATTTCAGCAGAAAACCAGATTCGGCAAAGCGATAAAAGCTTAAAAAAAAAAATTCTTTAGATAAATTTTTACGAAGCATAAAAACACTCACAAATCATTGTAAATTTCACCACTTTCACCGAATGACTTATGACTGATGTAGAAAGTGTTTGTGGAATAATGACCAGTCGTAAATGTCAAGAATTTCCCTTTCTCCTGATCAATTATTTTATTCAACTTTAACATTCTGAAACAATGGCAATACATCTGGGTCAATAGGTTGAATGCTTCAAGAAAAGAGACAAAAACACGGTCGTTTCGAGTTTCGAACATTCTTCGCCCATAATCACTTTTCAAATCTTGATGATAGGCAATGGGATCACGGCCGTATTGTTTGACACCTCTTTCCCAAATTTTCTTGTAAATCGGATTTAATCCAGCTTTGAATCTATTTGAAAAGGTCATGATCGGATCAAACATTGCATAACGGCTCGATTTCACTACATCGTTCCATGATTCAAGCTTTTCCAAGTCAAATTTGACTGTGATGTCAGTGCTGAAATTTGAGCAAAATATGGTGTAGAGAAAGAAAGAGTAAATCGTGAACAATGTGAATATGAATTTCTCTTTGAATGTGGTCACTGACTGAAAGTGTTGCTCGAGCATAACGCTCGGAATTGTGAACAAAGCTCGTCTCAATTTTAGCAATCTAAACATTAAAACGAGAGCAATGGTTGCCATTAGGATCGCCCAATAAAATTGACAATCGAACATTGCAAAGTTACTGAACAAGCTGCGTTTGTTTGATCTTGTTGGTTTGGAATAATAAAGAATCGCCTCTTTATAATTGCCTATTGCTGGTGAAAATGCTACAGGTTCGCCATCAATATCATAAGCGCCAGGCATAAATGCAAAATCAGATTCCTTAAAATAAAATTCAAGAGAAAAGTTTCATTGATTAAAAATTTATTTCAATTTTTTGTATATTATCAATCGATCCATTTGCTTTAATGTTGAGCTTAAGCTTACATTTCTTTGTAACATGCCGAGAATTCCGTTGTAAGTTCCATTTTCGAATTTATTTCCGAGAACGTTTTCGGGAGAAGCCACATAAGTCACGCTAATCATATATGAATAGAGATGTTATAAGTGAAATTATACTAAATTACGTTACGTAATTTTACGTAATTTACAAAATATTAAACTTGCTCGTTTTGATTTTACATTTTTTTGCGTAATTTACAATTGGTATGAATAATTTTTGTTTAAAGCGTAAATTATACAAATCACAGACGAATACAGAATTATACAATTAAGTCTATGGTAAAAATTTTTTAATGCGTATAATAAAAAATTCACTCATTTTAATCAGATTTATTAAACGCTTAATTCTAGCTAAATATTGCGTGCCAATCTAATGAGATACCAAGGCTCGGTCATCTCAATTTATCTGAATAAAAACAATTTTTTCTTTAAAAATTTTAGACTTAAATGGAATATTTCGATTATGATAATAATTATATCGAGATAGGTTCTAATTCGAAGTAAAAATTATTTTACATTATTTCACCTACTTTAACAAATAAATTTACATTAAATTACAATTTCATTTTTTATTTAACGTAAAATAAACATCCTTATCAGTGAATGATTAAAAAAGTTTTTAAAATGATTATCTTACTTTTTCGAAAGTCCTGAATACAATTCATGCCAAATATCCACTCCTTTAGCGCCCCGAAGTATTTTCTTCCCATTCTCGATTTTAACTCCCATTAGCGGTAAAATCTACGAATTATGCTCCTTAATATTAATCTTCAATTAATTATAATTATAAACCTCATAAACAGCAACTGTTATAGGTCCAAGATTTATCATTGCGTTTTAAATTTTTGATCAGTATTAAAGTGAGCTAAAAAATATTTTACGAGTTTTTATACTCTCCAAGTATCATTTCGTTAATATTTATATGTTAATATTAAAAGATATTGCGTATAGGAGCAGAGAAATTATTAATTTTCAAAGAATAAAATTTATCTTTAGAGTAAACAACTTTTTCGATGAAATTCAATTACAAGCCTCTTGAATTTAAATTTTTTATTCATCTTCTTTCAAAGCATTTTTCTATTGCTTTTATCAGCTTTTTGTACTCGTATAATAGAAAATATTTCCATGAATAAAATTTCATATTTCTAAAAAATTGACTTTTAATATTCATAATTGAATAATTTCCCAGAAAAAATGTTTCAAAATATTTTGCATAATTTTATTAATTAATTAAATTAATAAAAGAAGTTTTGATTAAAAAAAATTGATGAGAATAAATTCTAAATTTTAGAGAATTTTTAATTTGTATAGAGTTTAATAGTGTCAAAATTTCAAATTTTTCAATTAATAATTTAATTTTAATTTGTAATTTACAATTTCATTGACAAAAAAGCTGCTACTTCCTCAATAGATTGGTACATAAATAAAACAAATCAAGTGTGAGGCAACGATTTTATTTTGATAAAATTTTTCATAAAAGCATAAAATTAAAAATTAAATAAAGAAAAAGTAAAATGAGATTTTTTGTCTCAAGCTATAATTACATTTAAAATACTTCAATCTAAATAATAAAATTCAAAATTGATTTTAACTTGTCCAGGTCAGTAAGATTTACTAAAAGAAATGATGAATTATGGTGAGATTCTCAAGTTGCTTTGTGGTGAGAGTGGCTTTGTAGTTATTTAATGAGAATTGGTAATTTAATGAGAAATAATTAATCAACATTTAATTTCAATTTAATTCAAAACAAAAAATAACGAATGAAAGAATGATGAGTGAGATGCAAACAAAAATTATCTGATGATAATAATTCAGTTTTAATAGGGACACTTCGTCTTCTGTTTGTTTCTGTTTTCGAAAGTATCGCACTTCGCATTGTTGATCTTTTGGGAACACAGTAAGAGTGCTAAAAATCTGCAAAAATTTCTGCATAAAACCAGATTCGGCAAGACGATAAAAGCTGAAGAAATTTTCTTTAGATAAATTTTTACTAAACACAAAAATACTCACATGTCAGTGTAAAATTCACCTCTTTCAGCGAATGCCTTATGACTGATGTAGAAAGTGTTTGTTGAATAATGACCAGTCGTAGCTGTCAAGAATTTTCCTTTCTCTTGATCAATTATTTTATTCAACTTTAACATTCTGAAACAATGGCAATACATCTGGGTCAATACGTTGAATGCTTCAAGAAATGAGACAAAAACACGGTCGTTTCGAGATTCGAACATTCTTCGCCCATAATCACTTTTCAAATCATGATGATAGGCAATGGGATCACGACCCGATATTTTGACACCCTTTTCCCAAATTTTCTTATAATTCGGATTTAATCCAGCTTTGAATCTATTCGAAAAGGTCATGATCGGATCAAACATTGCATAACGGCCCGATTTTACAACATCGTTCCATGACTCAAGCTTTTCCAAATCAGATTTTACTGTAATATCAGTGCTAAAATTTGAGCAAAATATGGTGTAGAGAAAGAAAGAGTAAATCGTAAACAATGTGAATATGAATTTCTCTTTGAATGTGGTCACTGATTGAAAGTGTTGCTCGAGCATAACACTCGGAATTGTGAACAAGGCTCGTCTCAATTTTAGCAATCTAAACATTAAAACGAGAGCAATAGTTGCTATTAAGATCGCCCAATAAAATTGAGAATCAAACATTGCGAAGTTACTAAACAAGGTTCGTTTGTTTGATCTTGTTGGTTTGGAATAATAAAGAATCGCCTCTTTATAATTGCCAATTGCAGGTGAGAATGCTACAGGTTCGCCATCAATATCATAAGCGCCAGGTATTAACGCAATGTCAGATTCCTTGAAATAAAATTCAAGAGAAAAGTTTTATTGATTAAAAATTTATTTCAATTATTTGTATATTATCAATCGACCCATTTGCTTTAATGTTGAGCTTAAGCTTACATTTCTTTGTAACATGCCGAGAATTCCGTTGTAAGTTCCGTTTTCGAATTTTTCACCGAGCACGTTTTCCGGAGGAGCCACATAAGTCACGCTAATTATAAGTGAATCATTAAAATTTTTTAAAAAATAATTTTCTTACTTAGTCGTCAACTCTTTCAACAAACTATTCCAAATCTCAACCCCTTTAGGTCCTCGAAACGTTTTCTTTCCATTTTTGATTTCGATTCCCATAAGCGGTAAAATCTTTAAGAAAAATGCTTATTCATGATCAAATTTTCTCTAGATGTTAAACCTGATAAACAGCAACAGTGATCGGTGCTTTTTCCCACATTTTGTTTAAAGGTGTGAAAAGGACTTTTGCGAGCAAGAAAATGTTTTTTAGAATTTTTATGCACGAATTTTTTTTTCGTTCTCGTTTCTATGTTGGTTCCTTACAACAAAATTAAATTTTTGCTTTTGTTGCATTCTTACATTGTTTTCATTCTTCTACCTTTCCATCAACAGCTTTTCGATAAAAAATAAATAAACAAATTACAATTTATGTAAATTCTCTTATGCTTTATCATTAAATAAAATTTCTCTAGTTTTCTATATTCTTTTTTTTCAATAGATCGAAAATTATCATAATTTTCATTAATAAAATTTATTTTTCAATTGATATTACAATTGGTTATTTTTGTATATATTTGTTATTAATTATTTCAAATTTATCTGTGTGTTAGAGAAAATATTTAAATTTTTGTTTTCAAATGAATATTTTTTATGGTTATCTAAAAATACAATAAGAAATTTTGAGATGAAAAATAAAATGGAATTAAATTTCAATAGAAAATATTTAATATTAATTGAAAAATAAATTTTATTCATTAATATTATGATAATTTTCAATTTATTAAATAAAAAAAGATGGAGAACACTAGAAAAAATTTATTTAATGATAAAGCATAACAGAATTTACATAAATTGTAATTTATTTTTTATCGAAAAGCTGTTAATGTAAAGGTAGAAGAATGAAAACATTGTAAGAATGCAAGAAAAGAAAAAAATTAAATTTTGTTATAAGACCAACACAGTAACGAGAGCGAACAAAAAACAAATTCGTGCATAACAATTCGCAAAACATTTTCTTGATCGCAAAGTCCTTTTCACAGCTTTTAGCAAAATGTGGGAAAAAGCATCGATCACAGTTGCTGTTTATCAGGTTAACATCTTGACAAAATTTGATTCATGAATAAGCATTTTTATTAAAGATTTTACCGCTGATGGGAATCGAAATCAAAAATGGAAAGAAAACGTTACGCGGACCTAAAGGGGTTGAGATTTGGAATAGTTTCTTGAGAGAGTTTGCGAATAAGTAAGATAATCAATTCTCAAAAAAAATTTAATGATTCACTTATGATTAGCGTGACTTATGTGGCTCCTTCCGAAAACGTTCTCGGTGAGAAATTCGAAAACGGCACTTACAACGGAATTCTCGGCATGTTACAAAGAAATGTAAGCTTAAGCCCAGCAATAAAGCAAATGATTCGATTGATGATACACAAAAATTATTGAAATCAATTTTTAATTTTAACAAAACATTTCTCTTTATTTTTATTTAAAGGAGGCTGATTTTGCATTTATACCTGGCGCTTATGATATTGATGGCGAACCTGTAGCATTCTCACCTGCAATTGGCAATTATAAAGAGGCGATTCTTTACTATTCACAACCAACAAGATCAAACAAACGCAGCTTGTTCAGTAACTTTGCAATGTTCGATTGTCAATTTTATTGGGCGATCCTAATTGCAACCATTGCTCTCGTTTTAATGTTTAGATTGCTAAAATTGAGACGAGCTTTCTTCACAATTCCGAGTGTTATGCTCGAGCAACACTTTCAGTCAGTGACCACATTCAAAGTGAAATTCATATTCACATTGTTCACGATTTACTCTTTTTTTCTCTATACCTTATTTTGCTCAAATTTCAGCACTGACATCACAGTGAAATCAGACATTGAGAAACTAGAATCATGGAATGATGTAGAGCGATCGGGACGCTTTCCACTTTTTAGTCCTGTTATGACATTTTCACACAGATTCAAAGCCGGAACCAATCCAATTTATATAAAACTTTGGGAAAGAGGTGTCAAACAATACGGACGTGACCCTATTGCTTATCACCGTGATTTGAGCTATAAATTTGGTCGAAAATTGTTTGAAGCTCGTGATACATATGTTTACACAACTTTTTATGAAGCAAAAAACATATTGACGCAGATGTATTGCCATTGTTTCAGAATGTTAAAATTAAATAAAATAATTGATCAAGAGAAAGGAAAATTCTTAACATCTACGACTGGTCATTATTCAACAAACACTTTTTATATCAGTCATAAGGCATTCGCTGAAAGAGGTGATATTTACACTGATTTGTGAGTATTTTTATTTTTCGTAAAGATTTATCCAAAGAAATTTTTTTAAAGCTTTTATCGCTTTGCCGAATCTGGTTTTATGCAGAAATTTTTGCAAATTTTCAGCTCTCTTACTGTTTTCCCAAAAGATCAACAATGCGAAGTGCGATACTTTCGAAAAGAGAAACAAACAGAAGACGAAGTGCCCCCATTAAAACTAAATTATTATCATCAAATAATTTTCGTTTGCATCTCACTCATCGTTCTCTCATTCATCATTTTTTGTTATGAATTCAAGTGTTACAAATCTCATTAAATTACTTTTACACAAATTAAACAACTTAAATAGCATATATGCATTGTTTTAAAAACACCAAAAGTTTTTAGTGTAGTTAAATACTAGCTGCATTGTTTCTTGCTTGAACTGTACTGTGTGATTTGAATAAAGCACTTTATCAACCAATTCAAACTTAAGATTGTCACATCTTCTCTCCACACTGATCAAATCTAATAAAGTAGAATACCCACAATTTTTATTCGGATTAGATTAACTTCATATATCAAATTCCTAGCTAAATGCCATCTGATTAAATATTTTTTTATCAAATAACATTCTTAGGATAAACCTCTTTCTCCCATACGTGACATCTCTTACCATCATTTTGAATTGGAGGCAATTGTTAAAATACGAGGCAGATATTAAAATTAATCTTATTTAAAAAATTTTGGTTAAAATAAGCTTTTTAAAGCTTATTTATCATTTGTTTTCTCCTAGTAATCAGCAATTTAGCAAATGAAAGTTTTTTAACACTTTCGTTTTCAAAAGTTTTGCAGACTCATATCCAATCAAATCTTTCAATTTATTGCTGTGCAATATAGCAAGTTCAAATGGAAGTGAAAAGAATTCATAAATATGAGTGTCTAAATATTTCCAGTTATTTATTTTTTAATTTTTATTATTTACAAGTTTTAGAAATTCTCAATAGCACTATGAAATCGACTTGAAATTCTAAAAACTTTTCGATAGTTTTGTTTCAAAAAATGAAAGAATTTCACAGCTTAATCATGAATTATTAATTCAATTTCGTAAAAATATTTTCTTTTATCTAAAATATGTAAAAATATTAATTAATTCAACATTCATGTTGATGATGCGACATTTAAATTTAAATTTACAAAGAGAAACATGAAATCTAATCTATTTTACGAAAATTAATACAAAAGTATGTGGTTTGAAAATAATTTAATTTTATTCATTTATTAGTTCATTTTATTAATTTATTCAGAGAGAAAATTTTTTCTCATTTACTTAAAAGCATTTCTTTTAAATGAATTTTATTTTTTTGATAGTAACAAAACAAAACAAATATAAAAACGCGCAAAACAAACCTTGAAGATAGAATATCGAATTACACCATTCACAACTTTAGTGAGCAACACGATTGAAGTGAAATGATAAACATTGGCCCCTTAAGCTTTACAAATTATCAGGTTTAATGCGGACAAATAAAATTATTAATTAATCAAGCTAATGCGATTGAATTTGCGCAGCTTTTGCCTTTTTATGGAGTCGAAATCATCGATGGTAAGCAAATTCCGCGAGGAAAAGTGGTTAAGTATTGGTACGAGTTGCTCCTCGATGTTACAGGCAACAAGTAAGCAATTGATATTAAATTTCAAACAAAATTTATATTTTATAAAATAAGTGCTACCTATGTAACACCACCTGAGAATGTTTTGGGCGAAAAGTTAGTAAATGGCAGTTTTAACGGACTTATAGGCGTACTACAGAGAAATGTACGTTTTACATAATTCAAAATTTAAATTAAAATTTACTTTAAAAAAATTTGTTTTAAGGAAGCGGATATTTCGTTAGTACCTATTACTTATGAAATCGATGGTGAACCAGTAAACTTTTCACCTCCAATTGGTTATTTTAAAGAAACTTTTTTATATTACGTAAAGCCAGAAAGAATCAAAGCACAAACTTTGCTTAGCAACTTTACAATATTCGATGTTGGCTTTAAGTGGACATTACTAGTCGCTATCATTTTGACTGTTGCGGTATTTCAAATGCTAAAAATTCGACGACCACTCTTCACGACCGTTTGCTCACTGTTTAAGCAACACTTTCAAACGGTTTCAAAATTCAAAGCGAATTTTTTTTTCATTTTATTTACGATTTTTTCATTCTTTCTCTACACAATATTTTGCTGTAATTTCAGCACCGATATCGCTGTGAAAATAAAATTAGAGAAAATTGACTCGTGGTATGATGTTGAAAGATTGGGTCGATATCCGCTCTTCGATCCGTTGATGACATTTTCGAAGCGATTTAGGCAAGGTAAGCAAACGATTTATCGCAAACTTTGGCAAAGAGGCGTGAATGAATATGGTGGCGATCCAATTATTTATCAACACGATTTGACCTATAAAAACGCGCGAAAATTTATGAAAAATAAGAAAAAAATTGTTTTTGTAACGTACGAAGAAGTAATGGATGCTGTTAAGCCAATTCTTTGCCAATGCATTACACAATTGAAATTAAATAATGAAATTAATCAAGAAAAAGGAAAATTTTTGACGATGAATTCTGGTGACGTGACAATATCAACTTCTTCTATAAGCAGAAAATTTTTCGCTAAAAGTGGAAAGAAATTACAAGATTTGTGAGTATTCTTCGATGAGATTAATGTTAATGATAAAAAAAATGTTTCAGCTTTTATCGTGTGGCAGAATCTGGAGTTAATGAGCTTTATTTACGATCTGTTCGTTCGCTTTCTTTCTTTAAAAAAGACAAACAATGCGAACAACGTTTTTTGCGAAAAGATCAACAAACCGAAGATGAAGTGATGAAATTGAAACTCAATTATTTTAGCCAAATCATTATTTTCACTATTGTTCTTTTCGCTTTTTCGATTATCATTGCTCGCGTTGAAATGATAAAATGAAAGTTTCTTCACTTTTCTTTCTCCCATATACACATTTCACCTTATATAACAGCTTGTGTACTTTCAAATTGTCAATTCAATCCAAAATTTTTATTGTTAACACCTAAGATAAATATAATGTTGAGAAAATGTCTGCTTTTAAGAGAATCGTGTTTTAATTTGAATTTTGTCTGTATTTTTGTGAAACGTTTGATTAAAATTTTTGAGTTTGTCGCTAAAAAGATGATTTTTATTGAAATAAAGTAAAACATGATTTTCAGATAAATGATTAATTGGCTAATTATGAATATCAAGATATAATCGATTGACATAAAGAACGCAAACAATTTATCTCACTTATCTATTTAATAAGATAATAAACACGAGAAAAACTGTTGGCAAAGTTGACAAATTTTTATAGATGAAATGAAAGAAAAACATACGAGAAAATGAAAATAAAAATATTTTCAATGTGAGCACAACAATTTTTTTATTCTTTCTTCTTTATTTAGTGTAAATATTTTTAGAAGATCTGAAAAGAGCAGATTTGAGTAAAAAATTGAAATGAAATGATTAACAGCAAAACTAAAAAACAATTTAAAAAAATTTTATTCACCACGCGCTTTCCCTCGAACTCTACTTAATGCATTTAATTAATTTTATTTACCATTAATCGTATTTTTTCATTGCCATTTGATAATGAGAAATTCGTTTTAAATAAACATGTTTTTTACAAAATGAAATATTTTTATTCGTTTTTCACTTTTGATATAAAATTTAGTTTTTGCCTTTCAGGAGCGACAATAATTTGACTTTAATTGATGTTACGAAAATTTTGTGAAACTAAGCACTAGAAGAAGAAATAAAAGAAAATTGATTTTTTATTAGAAATTTCAATTTAATTTATATAAATTATTATCGTAATTAATAAGCGTTTGATCTATTCATATAAATGTAATGATAATATAATAATCGAATAATCGTTATGATAAATTCATTTAAATTATTTAAAAAAAGTTTTAGGTAATGCGATCAAATTTCAAATTTTTAGTTATTTTATTTTTAGCTATTTAATCGCTTCTAATCATCGAGATATTTTCTGTTTATTGTTATTTAATTGTAAATAAAGTTTGTCAAGGCAAAATTTCTAAGTTAATTCTTTGAAATAAAAATCGATATCCTTATCCTGTTAAGATAGATGCTTGTTAATTAGAAGCAAAAATAAAATAAAATAAAAAACTAATTCGACGCATTTCGGATCGTGTAAATGAACTTAAACATTTATTTTGAATTGACTGATTAAGTTTATCATATCAAAAAACGTTTGAATCTTTATTTTTTAATAAATGATTTCTAAAGAACCCTTCAAACACTAAACACTTTTCGCGGAAATTGCGTCAAAACATGTAACGTTCAACGACATTTGCGATCGAAATTATGTATAAAATCTTGAATTTGTCGAGCGAAATATTAAATTCTTATTCATTTTCAATCTGAGAACTAAAATTACACGGCAATGTGTTTATTAGTAAATTTTTTGTCACTTTGTACTCTACTCTTCGCTTCAAAATACATCGATTGCCAATATCTCGAAGGAATCGACGTTTCTAAATGGCAAGGGAATATAAATTGGCCCCAAGTTGCGAAATCTGGAATTAAATTCGCTTTTGTGAAAGCAACTGAAGGAGTCACTTACACTGATCCTAAAATGCGAGAAAATTTTTTGAGAGCAACAAGTGCGAACCTTTATGTAAGTATTAAAGTTAATTTTAATTAAAATTTTGATAGAAAGCTTGATTAAAAAGGTTGGTGTTTATCATTTTGCGAGACCAGATAGAAATGCTGCTGCACGAGAAGCGAATGCATTTTACACTAAAACCAAACATTTGGTTACAAAAACCACGTTGCTAAGCGCTTTGGATATTGAATCTAATCCTAAGGGCAAGCAGTGCTACAATTTAAATAAGAAACAAATGTCGTCTTGGATTAAAACGTTTATCGAAACTTACAAAAATTTGACCGGAAGCAATTTAATCATTTACACGAATACAAACTTTTGGAACACTTGTGTGGGTAAAAGTTTATCAAATGTTTGTCAAAAGAATGGAAATCGCCATACTTGTCCTCTATGGCTCGCTCGTTATAACCGTCAAGCCGGTCAAATACCAAAAGCTGCTCAAATGTGGTCAACGTGGACATTTTGGCAGTACACAGATAAAGGAAGAGTGAATGGGATAAGAGGAAGTGTCGATCGAAACAAATTCAAAGGAAGTGAAGCCGATTTGAAAACATGGTTGAAATCAGCGATCGCGAAAAAATAATTTACATATTCATCTAAGTCGCACTATCGCTTTGAAGATTATTTTCCGCTTTAAGTTCAATGTTGTGTGATATTCAATAAAAACTTTTTAAAGTTTTTAAGACGTGAGTTCGCTTTTATTCATCGAAACATAAACAATAAAACAAAAATTTTCACAAAGTTTTAAATCGAGTCTGCAATATATTTTCAAAAATTGGGAAGATTTTTGCTTCTTTGAAAGTGTTTTTTGCTAATGAAAAAAAAATTAATTTATTCCAGTTTGCTTTCCTCAATTAGTATCTTGAAGGTTTTGATGCGTTTTTATATGAGGGTTGGGCTCATTAAGTTCGCTTTCACGAAAGCAAGTGAGAAAATTAAATGCGCTTATTTTAGCATGCAAAAAATTTTGAAGGGCTGCGAAACTTAAGCTTAGCGTAAATAATATATTTTTAACAATTATTATTAAATAAATTCAAAAACGAAAAGTAAATGCGTACTTTGTAAGACTAGACACAAGCGCTGCTTCAAAAGATTCACGTTGCTTTTATTTTTAAAATAATAAATTTAAATGCAAAAAACAGTTTTGCTTAATGTTTTCGAAAGTAATGATAAAGACAATCAATACTACAATCTAAGCAAAACTCAAGCTCTAACTTGGGTCGAAACGTTTACTTATCAAAACATCGAAACAAGAAAGCAAAACAAGGGGAATCGTCGTTATCTTTGTGAACAGAAACATTTTTGAACTCTTGTGTCGGTGGAAACTTATCGAATGCTTTTCGAAACTCCTTTTCTTTGTGACTCGCTAGTTAAAACAGTCAATCGTGGTCACAGTGAACATTTTAAACGAGTTGAGAAAGGATGAACTGAATACATGGAAAAATAGTGTAAAGCATCTGAAAATGATTTCAAAAGCTGAATTGAGTCGAGAATTAATTTGATAATTAAGCAATAATTGATTGATTATTTGTTAAATGAATAAAAACACTTAAAAAACTAGAAGTAGTTTCACTTTTGTTTGATTACAAAATTTATAGTCGAACATTTTGCTTTATAATAAATTAAAGGAAAAACTTTTCACAACTTTTGTCAACATGGAAATGTTTGTTTGAAATGTATAAAAACATGTATCGCCTTCTGGTGCATAATAATCAAAGTAAAATATCACGTGTATACTGTGATGTTGTGGCTTTTTCTGGTGTTTACTGTATAAGCCACGAAAATCGAGATTTATAATTTTAAGAATATTTCAAATTTTAAAAATTATTATTTGAATCTCAAAATTTTCGTAAAACATTTCTCATTATGTTTTTTTTCCAAAATTGAATACTTAATACCGTTTGACAGAGTTTTTCTAAAATCAAAATTTGAAATTTTATTTAAAAATTTTGTGATGAAATAAAGCAAAAGGTGCATCAATAAAATTTTAAACCAAGATAATCTCCACATGAAAATATTTGAAAATTTTATCTTTCCCAAGGGAGCCGAGCTGAATAAACTCGATGTTGATCAATCCAATATGGATTATAAGCATTATTCCATCGATTTTGATTAATCCACCAAGTTGGATATCTGGGAACAAATGTGCTTGACACTGTGCTTGACACATCTGGTAAATTATTAACCGTCGGCTTATTTAGTTCACTCGAACTTTCTTTCTTAGAACCATATAATTTTTGAATTTGTTCGATGTCGTAATCGGAAAGTTGCGGATCTCTGAGATGCTTGTAATAGGGGTTCATTATTGAGCCACTAGAGTTGGTATGTGGTAAGCCAAGCATATGACCAAATTCATGCAATGCAACCTCATTAAGATATGTCCCCCCTTGATTGAAAAAAATTTAAGTGATAAACATGTAGCGTGCGTGCTCTTACTATATTCTTCAGCAGCATCAATCCAATTCTCATCCTCATCAAAATGAACCATTCCAGTGACCGGGTAATATGCATGAGCCAAAGTGCCACCCACACCATCGAATGGGTCATTTTCACAATCTTTATGTTCTCCTCTCTCAAACTTGATTATGATATCAGGCGAACTACTTTCTAAAAATTCAAGAGGGATCACGGCAGCCCACTTATCTAACTCCTCTTTTAATATTGATTTTTGACAACGAATTAACAATTGGTCTGAAGGCTTCAAAAGTGCATATGTTAAGCGAGTTTGAAGCCAGGCTTTGGTAGTAGAAAAAAGATCAAAGAGTTAGTTCACAAAATTAAATTAAATTGAAGAATTTTGTTTCGAATGAAATATTTTAAAGGAGCAAAATGAAAACACTTACGCCTTATCCCGCTTCGCCTTACTATATCTGGATTACCGCATCGTGGACTTCTCATTTTTCTCAAAGTTTCACTGTTGAGCGTACCTAAATTGTAAAATTGAATAGAAAAGATTTAGCATAATTCAAATACCTGTCTGTTCTAAATTATTGAAGCGTTGGAATTGTAAAACAGCGTCAGTCATGTTAGCTTTCGATCCTCTTGCTCGTGGATTCGGCATGAATCCATATTTCCATAAAAATGTCTTAATGGTGTGCAGTGAAGATTGAAAGAACAATTTATTATCGTTATCACATTATTTTCACTTACTTTCGGATCAACATCGTTTGCGGAGGACAAGCGAATTATGAACGAACAGAACAAGATAGAGAAAACACCGATCACAAAAATTAACTTAGCCATTGCGCTTTTGTAGCTGCAAATATTGAATGA
>NCKU01000900.1:0-31714 GCA_003675995.1 Dinothrombium tinctorium | reverse complement strand
TGGGCCTCGTCAGGTCAAGTTCTCTTTTGAAAATGACCAGTCTCGTGTAGCCACACATATGATGACAATTTTGAAGCGCGTTGTTAGTGTTATAGCAGTTTGTAAGAGTTGGGCAATTAAAGACAGTTGAGAGCAGAGTGGAAATAGTAAACAGTAAAGTTTTGTAGAGACCGAAAAGAGTTTTGTTTATATGATCGGTCTCTACAAACCGACCGCTTAGGAGGTCACTCTGTAGGGCCTATTATTTTAAATTTCTTTAATAGGGGGTTAACATTGCAATGGTAACGACGATTGTTCAATTTTATTATTTATTATACTCCTACCTCACGACTTCTACATTAATTTCACTCATATATTTGAATAAATAAAATTTTCAATCATTTTTATATTTCTCAAAATAGACTCGAAATGTTAACCTTTTGTTTTTTGAAAAGCAATATTTTAAGCATGTTATTTACAAAACTCTTAAAAAAATCAATTTTTAGGCAAACTGTACTCTTTTCAATCGACAACAAAGATTAGTGAATAAAAGGATAAATAATTCAAGTTTGAACTTAAAATTGTGAGAAAAAATTTGTTTGGGCTTCTTTTTTCATCCGATGTATTTTTCTAACTATTTGTACTTAGCTGACTATGTTCATGTCAAATAGTTATTCACGCGAATTGAAAAATTGTTATCTCAATTTCAAAGACTCTTTCAACTGTTACAAAAATGTAGCTTTTGAAAAGAGCTTTTGTAAATAAATAAAAAATATTTTACATGTCCACCCTTAACATAAAAAAAAATCACAATTCATCATAATGTAAAATTCGCTCTTGAAAAACCCGCTCCAGTTCATCTATCGTCCATTAATGCAATTGACCATCTATCTTTGCATAAAAAAGTTTCAAAAACTGTCATTTATTGCTTGACATTCTTTATTATTCTAAAAAATATGAATTAAAATTCTAAAAAATTATTTCTCTTATGACGTTGAAGATTGATTCCAGAAAAAATCATTGTAATTAAAATAAATTAGAAGATCAGTGACATTTATAAAATATTAATTTGTTTTCAATTTAACGATAAAAATTTAAATTGATGCAAAAATGAAGTTATTAACGATCTTTTAATATTTAAAAGAAGATTTTATCTAATTACTTGAGTTCAAAAAGATGCTTCGTATGAAAATAGTAAAAGGTTAAATAACGATTTAAAAAGTTAGTCTAGCTGATAGGAAATAATAATTTGCTATATGAAACTTAAATTTTTAATAAGTTTTCATCGACAAGAAAGTCGGATTGTCTTGCATAAAACTTTATATTTATTTTCACGAGGTGACAAACAAATATTCAAAGTCATACAATTAATGTGTATTGTAGAGTATGACAAGAGTCTTAACTTCAAGACTCAAACCTATAACAGCTAAAAACGGTCTCTTCTCTAGATTATATTGAACGCGAATCCATTGGGTCTCGAAAACGAAAATTGCTTCATCTAACAAGTAAGTTTAAGTAAAAAAAACTTAGTAGAAGTCGTGAACTATAATAATTTCGTTTGAATTCAGATAATATTTTTAGAAAATATGTTTTTATGAAATTATTTTTATGAAAATTTGAAACTTATTTGAAATAGATTTTTGATTAAGATTATTTTATACGAAAATGATCGAAATTTGAGAACCTGAAAATGAAGGCGAACAAATGCTTTGTTTTAGAGAGGCACTTGTCTTTTTTAATGATAAAACTTTAAAATTTAATTATTTTTTGAAAACAATGAGCTTTTGCATGCGAGCGCAGCTTTTATTTGAAACCAAACCAAAAATGCTTATCATCGATTTTCCTTATAGATTTTTACATATGAAAATAACGAAATTCGTAACACTTACTCAACGCTGGCCAAGTTTTTTATTAAATTTTATCTTTGGCTTTCGCGGTGATATTTTCTGTGGAATTTTCATTTTACTCTCTTGATTATAGGCTTATAGCAAATATTGACAATTGCGTTTAAATTTTTGTGATTGCATCTAAAGATTTATATGGTTTCACACTATACGCACTTATTTTTGTTTATTTCAAAATGCGGGTTTGGGTGCAGTTCTAATTCGAGCTCGGGTCTGATTTAGGCTTGAATTAGGTTCTGATCTGATTCTTGCTCAGACCAAGTCTTAATTGAGTCTTGTGCCCAGTCTTGTCACAATTTTGATCCGGCTCAATGTCACGCTTTAGACTCTTGCTTTGCACGGATCAAATCTACCCTAGACTACATACTACAGCGACCGCGAAAGAGTTCTCCATTCAAAACTGATTTATTTCAATATTAAATTTATGGATATGAGTATGGATATAAATATATTGATGAATGTAAGAAAGGCAACTTTTTGACAGTCACTGTACACACAGCATGAAAGGTGAAGTGAAGTGAAAAGATGATCAATATTATCTGTATTTTCATCAAATAGAAAGGTTTATTTTTCGCACAGAACAATTTGTCTAGTGCTTCCTATACTTAATGCAATCAGTTAATTGGTCACAGGCTGAAAATGTAAAAAATGAAATTTAGTCACGCAAAGTACTTTCAACCATTTTCAACGCAATTTAAAAATAAAGTGAGAAGTTTAAATCCTTTTACAAATCGAAAGTGCAGAGCCGATCTTACTCTATATACGCTCAAAATCAATTCAATAAAATCACTTGAACTGTTGTATTGTGGTACGGTTTTTTAAATGTACGTTTGAAAAAATTTAAAAGTACTTTTAAATCAACAAAAATCTATCATTTTGAAGACATTCTCTGAGCTTAAACATAGAATAGAAAGAAATTTTCTCTTTGGGTACAAGTTAAATTCAAGTTTACCAATCTAACAAGATCTATCAAAATCGGTTACTAACACTTTGCAACCTTCGCCAGTAAATGGATGTTGACAAAATTGCTTACAGTAGATTTTCATTGACTTGAAAATGCAAACGATATAATTATGCAAATAAGCTGTCTTCGCTAGAACTTTTCTATTTTTCTCTTACATGTCTTTTTCATTGTCTTCTTAAGACAAAATTAATTCTTCTAATTCTGAGATCATTTAATTAACTTATTTTAATTGCTTGAGATATTAACATAGAATTTTTTTCTAAAATCTTTCAAAACTTTATTGTGTAATCTATGAAAGAGAGCAAAAATCAATAAAGATATGGATCCAAAAGTTTAAGAAATAACATATTGATTTTTCATCATCATTCTTGCTGCAGTCATCAGTGAGATTTATTAAGAGAATAATGATTTTGAAAAAAAATCAAGCAAAATGTTTTTTAAACATTTTGTCATGTTTCATTTTCATCATTTCGACTATGCTTACATATTTCATGTTTATATCATACGGCTGCAAATAAGTTTTTTCCAATTTGATCTTTTAAGAAATATCTTTTACTCGGGATTATATTTATTTATTTATTCTTATCTTTAACTCGGGATTTTTAAAATTTATTTAAGTTATTTATTATTATTATTTTTTTATTATAAATTTATTCAATCACAATAATTGTAAATAAGTATAATAAGCGATAATTTAATTATTATAAGTATCATCAAACAGTTGCTGAAGAAGTGATTTCTCATTGCAATTTTATTTTTCAGCCGCTGCTTTTCTATTAAGTTTGTCGTATTTACATTGCACTCATATTCAGATGCAATTTATTGTGAGTGTGAATTGAGATTTTACTATCATCAATTTTGTTTATTTGTTTCAAGCAATTGCAAATAATGGTACCTCATAGTGGTCATTATCTCATAAAAGCCTCACAGAACTCAATTCGACACTCGTCTCTTTTGTATGCGGTGGATTTAATGCAGCTGCGATCATACAATAAAGCAATTATGTTGCTGCTGGAAAATTAACTCTTAATTTGTGCCTCGCTCGACAAAATCATCTACGAACTGATTCCAGACTGGTATAGAACTCAAGTGAGTTGTCGAATGAGCGATGGTTGCAATTTCTAAAAGACACAATCGCTTTCTCAGCAGAAAGGAATTCCGTCGAGAAAATAAAAGTTGAAAAGAGAAAGGGCTGCATAAAAAAATGTATTTATAAGTAGCTTATTCCTGCATACAGCATTGTCCTCTCTTTGATGGCACTAAAACATTCTTTTTTAGCTCTTGCGAGTCTTCTGAAAAGATCGTAATCCCATCACATTACCCTTAAACAAGATTGATAGATTGCATGAAAAAACATTTTCGTTGAGAAGCGTTTCTGTGAATTTCATTTTTAAAAATGTGATTTTGTTTTAATTCCTCTTTTTTATACAATTGTCCGATCTTTCATTTAGGCGCTAAGAAGCGAGCGTTAAAACTGCGATTTTTGTTTTACTTATTTCTGTACAGAGAAGTTTCGACAATCAAACGACTTAATTAATTACAGTATTTTCTCGATTTTCATTTTTTTGCTTTCGCTTTCAGCGATAAATTTTTAATTGAATTTTAATTTAATTATACTAAATACTGGATGGGCGGAAAATTAAATTAACGAGCATTTCTCTCTCTCTCTCTGTTCATCGAGCGAAATTTCATCATTTGCTCGGGTTCTACTTGATTAATTTTATAATTTTGTATTATATTAAAACGATTGCCCGAAGTTATACTGTGGTAACATTTGACAAGTAACAAGACGAAAACGAGAACGACGAGAGAATGGACGATCGATATGAAAGCAATTCTCAAATCTCGCCTCTCTTCTCTGCTCTCTCTTTCTCATTCCGCTCATTCGAAGAAAAAGTGAAGACTCGAAAAGATTTATAAATATAATTAGAATTGATGACACAAGTGTATCGAAGATAGTTTAATGCGCCTGTCTCTCGTTGCGCTTAATGAAAACATAATTTAGATTAAAAATAAGCGATACGTTCTTCACGTTTTCCCATTTAGCGAGCTTTATGTTCGTACTTTTCCTCGAGATATCAATCGTACAAATGTATACACAAACATTTTTACAGGTCATAAATGTCTAAATATTAGCGTATCAAAAATAAAGTGAGACAAAATCATTGCTCATATCACGCAAATGTAGAGCGTATAACGTTCAGTGAAGTGTCTGAGTCGTTTACATATCCAGAATTGGCAATGTGAACGCGTGAAAATGTTTGCAATTTATGATAAAAGCGAGCAATGCTGCAATGGATTATGGATATGTTGTAATCTTTGTTTCAAACTGTGCGTGATTACGCCCGATTGTCTTTATTTCTATTCTTTCAAGCTTTGACTCAAGTTTCTCACCTTAAATTGCTTCGAACAGAAACTATAAATTTGCATTTCATTGCATATTTATAGTGATGAAATTTCTACTCACGAACCTTTTAGATCGTCGAAAATGTCAAATTTCGTGATACTTTTCGAAGACGAAACATATTTTTGTGACTTCATTTTTTATGACGAAAAAAATTTAAAATCGATTCGATGTTCAGAGATCATTTCTATTTTTGACAACTACAAATTAAAACTTGGAAAAGTTAAATGGTTATTCTTGTAAGTCTAAAAGGAGAAATATTTTTCTTTACTCGTATTATAAATTTCCTAATTCAGTGGGAAATTTTCTCGATTGTTGTCTGTTGTTTTTGCTTCACAGATTTCAAAAGAAATCATCGCACTCTTCTCTTCAAAATTGTCTTAACAATATTCCAAAAGTTAATTAATTTAAATAAACCAAAATGCAATCAAAATAATCATATTCAAATAGAGTAGAGAACCCTGTCTATAGTGATTTTGGTTGCCACACCTCCTAGGCGGGTTTATTCGATGTGCTGATGACAGGAGCGGATAGTGCACGGGCGTAAGCACCCGTTAGGGCAAGGTGTAGGGCCTTGTCCGACCGTTGAAGTTGTAGGTGCTGGAGTTCCTTGGCCGGGTTTACAATGAACGGATATAATTATCTCCGCAACAAAAATCAAAAATAAAATTTTTTAAATATTTTAAAGATTTTTCGTGTGAGAGTTGTTAAATTCATCTATAGTATTTGAAATTGCTAAAGAATCGCCATTATTGTACACGATAATCATCGATATCTTGAATGACTGAAAATTATCACCAATTTTATATCTGGCGTCAAAATAAAAAAGAGACCATTGGCCGGTAAAATATGTAAGAATAAATATGAGAGTTTCAGTATTCCTTTTGATTTGTCTTATTGCCAATAAAAATATATGGAGATTGGTAGAAATACGATTAACTCTTCATGTAAAACCTCTTTGATATCAGGTAATTTGACATTTTAGATAAATTTGTTATTGATATTTTTTAGATTTTAAGAGCAGCAATAACTGCAAACAATCATTTCTGACAGCGTCGCGGAAGGTCTTTGAACATTGAAAAATAGGATATTGCCAATTTCCAAAAATTAATTCAAAGCCTATTAGAAATAATGTTTAAAATTGTAAAAATCATGTAAAAGTACCTTTATTTGATTCAATTTTTAAACTCATTTTTCTTTTTCGTTTAAAAATAAATGTTAAATTTCAAATTTGGAAAATCGAATTTTTTAAAGATGCTTGAATATAAAAATTTAAAGGCTCGTTTATAAATTACGCAATTAAAATGTTTCAAGTTAAAAATTATCGGATATTTTTCATATATTTGGAAGTTACAAATAATTATATATGCATTATAATTGATAAAAAACTGAAAACTGATAAAATTTCAAAATTTTCGATTTTTCCCGGATTCGGTCGGACAAGTCCGAAAATTAAGTTAACGGATTCTTACGCCCGTGCACTATCCGCTCCTGTCATCAGCACATCGAATAAACCCGCCTATGAGGCGTGGCAACCAATATCACTATAGACAGGGTTCTCTACTTAATAGGTATTAGATATTCAAATGAACAAAAATGATCAAAATGTCTAATATACCTCAGTGAGCCTTAAGATGAAAAAGCAAAAGTTGCTTACTGTGCTTTTTACAAAGTTACATCTCATTTGTTCTAAACTCTAGCAAAGTAAAATGCTGAGACGAAAGTTATAATTTCAAAACAATCTTAGAATAAAGTTTTATTTATTTTTTTGCTTAAGGTTAAAGCCCTAAAAGTGAAGAGTCAAACTTAAGTTTTATGGCCTCTTTTTGAAAAGTTAGATAAAAATATAAAAGTTTCAAGATATTTGCGAAACTATTAAGAAGTTATCAATGAAATTCTTTAAAAATACTTTTTTAATGATTTTGAAGTTATCAAAACTTTGTCACAATCTCTAATGTTCATTTATTACATTAAGAATAGTGTTGATCAAATAAAAGCAAAGAATTTTTGCGCTCGATTTCCGAATTAAACGACATTATTCATGAAGATAGATCGTTATTTGCTAAACAAAAATATACACAAAATATATGTGGGAATCGATTTATTCAAGAGCAAACTATTAATTTGTTAAGCTTTTTTTTAAATCTCTATTGGGAAGAAATTTGACATCAATATTAAGACTTTCGCTTTTTATTTTTTCAGAGTTTATTATGTGTTCTTTGAAATGTTTTTACAATATTATCATTTAGATTCTTTGCGTAAAAGGATGAAAATACCCAACTTTTAACTATGGCTACCAATCTTTTTGAAATGTTTTAAAAATGCAAAACATGAAAATGCTTTTAGGTTACTAAACAAGGCTCGAAACAGCGTTATACTTCGAGAACAAATAATATATGACGATCGTTTTAGGATATGGCATGCTTAGAGAGACATAATTACATTCGGTGATTTTTTTAGTCTCTTCTCTCGAATTTTTTAGAAAAATTTCTTATTATTCGATCACAAATATTCTTACTCTTGACTACATCGATTCTTCAACTATATCGCTGTTTCAACCTTGCTCAGTAAGTTTTTTCTAAATTGATCAGATTTTAAGTTATAAATAACCAAATATCGAACTTTATATATCTACAAATCTCTATGAATATGCTTGTTTAAAATGTATCACGATTTTTCTCTTTAGATGGCTAACTGTTTTCCAATATCGTGTATTCATATTTAATTTTTAAATTTTCAAAATAATTTTTAAATTTTAATTGCAAATTTAGATTTCTTTTCGCATATTTTTTTCTTAAATTTTTTTTTTTAAATGGCAAGGGAGCTGTTTTTGCATAAAACTCTTTCTCACTATTAATTGACTTATAACCCTAAATGAATCCGCTAATAATAATTAATTTATATTTATTTTATTTAATTTTAAGTTTTAGAAAACTCTGCTTTACAAGTTAATAATTTTTTAAGTTTTATTATTGATTTTGAAGCAAGCATCAAGCTTTTTTAATTCTAAACAGATATTTTACACTTTTAGAAAAAAACCTTACAATATTCTTAGTTTAAAAAGTTGTGTAAACGTTTATATTTTAAAATTTTTTGCAATTCAAAAATTTCGAGAACCTTAAAAAATTTGTTTAGTGTATCGCTTCACAAAAATGTTTGTCTCAAACTTCGGACAAAGTTAGCATTACTTTCTGGCATCAAAACTTCGTTTACAGCGTAAGGCTAGTGGCCGGAAAACTATTAGCAGGCTATTGTGAAGCAGCGTTGAACAAGCTTTTGTGTAATTGAGTTTTACGTTAGGAATCATGTTTTTCTTTTATCTGGTTAGAGAGTAGCATGTGATTGAAAATAATTCATCTCGCTTAATGATCACGAATTTTAATTAATTATAATCATAATATGATAGCATTTAACGATGAATTCTTTTTTTTATAGTTTAATTATTTTGCAAGAGTATCAAATGATATTGTAAGCGAAGAATGTAACTCATCCCAAAGTAAATGATTTTGCAAAAGCGTTAAATGAATGCAATTTGATTGTATGAAAATTAAATTGAAATAAGGTTAAAATATGTTAAACCATTAATTAAATATTGAAAACATTGGAAATAGAGACGCTTCTTATTTTGACTCTATAAAAAAATAGCCGCGAATCAAGAAATTTCAACCACTTCGGAGAAAACTACCATCTGAGTAAAGATAAGATAGTGTAAAAATGCTTTGTGTTCAAGCGTTCAATGGTTTTTTGGTTAGAAAAAAAAAACATTTCTAAAATCATACATTTTCAATATGATTTATTTTAATAAAAAATTTTTGCAGAACCAATGATTTTAATTTATCAAAACAAAAAATTTTAAAATATTTTAAAATTTTGAATAGAACATTAGAATTTATAATTGCATGAATAGCTTATTTCTTTTTATCGGTTAGCTTTGGCAAAAGCATTACAAATGAAGCATATGCGAAAAAGTGTAGCTTTTTAAAGGCTTTTTAAGTTTTTTTATTTGCTTTATAGAAACATTAAATACGAGTAGACAGCGAAAAACATTTTCATGATATAAAAAACTGTTTTTTCATTTTTTCAGTTCCTTTTTACTTTTTAATTGGGCAAAGCAGTTTAGATGAATAGTAATTGATTGACAGGTAGGAAACTTTAAATATTGATAAAATGATTGTTTAGTTGGAAATAAATTATTTTTCTCAAACTTTTAAATAATTGTAAGCAGAAAAAGTTTTGTTATGACCGATGAGAATGAAGCTTTAAACATAAAATGAAAAAACATTTTTTGTTCAAAATAGTACACTCGTGTCCAATGAAATATTTCAATTTATTGCTTTACAATATAGCGTGCTTTAAGTGAAGTGATAAGATTTTATTGGACATGAGTGTACATCTACCACCAAAATATGTTGAGTCTTATCGAGGAGCTTTATTTCTCACAAATATTTAGAATATGAAAAGAAAAAACATATTTTGACAGTAGCTGTCCTACTTCCGATACAAAAAATACATTACAGCGAAAAGCACACTTTTCTGCATTTCACGAAGCGTCAAAGTTGATAGATTTGCATTAAATAAAAAAGTGGCTTCACATTGTTGATTTATTTATCTTCATTATTTGAGATTTTTGAATTGGCATCATAATTTTAATTCTATTGCAATACTTCGATCGAAACTTAAATGTTTTAAAAGTTAATGCGTGTGTGTGTTGTTTTAATATCCACTTAGTAAATATTTATTCGATCTTAACGTAGCTGCTGCTCTTACTTTAGTTAAAAAAGTAGAAGAGTTGAGCTCGTATTAGGGTCGAGAAGCGATATCACTTAACTCAGAGGACCAGTTTATTTGAGATAATGTAAAGCAATGTCCATAAATTTAATGAAACTTTTTATCGTATTTATGTTTTACTTCATTTTATCGGCGGAAGCTCTAGATCAATGCTCGCAACTGTTCAGTTATCGTTTATATAACTTCCCATATTAATTCGCTTAAATGCTGCTAATGTTTCAATGTTTACGTTTTGATTTACTGAAAGCAAAAATAATCTCATAATTACTATAATTTGTAATTAATCATATTGCAAATTATGTTTGCTCTTCAAAGCGAGTTTTGTAGCTTAAATAACTAATGTTATTTGAGCCATTCGTGAAACAATAAATTCACAAATTTTAGCTTGAGAGCGATTACTTCCTAAGCTCCTAAGCGCAATTTGATACTTTCGCTTTGAAATCTTGATTTAATTACTCTTATTATGCATATAATCGAATTTCATGGTGCATAATTTACGCCGAATCCGTTACTTTATTTTGACCTGATTTCAAAATCAACAATTTTATCGCGTTGCTTTTATCGCTTAAAGCTTGATAGTGTTTCGGTGCATCAACTTCTCTTTTTCAACTACGAGAAGACAAAATTTTAGGGTTTCGTATAGCGCGTAAATGGTTTCTTTAAGCCATCAGATATTGTATGCAAAGCAAGCTTTAGAATAAAGCTGAACGCTAAGCGCTGTGCTTTCAAATTTTTCATATTGTTGAACTTTTTTATTAGTTTCGAAGGCAGTTTTTTCGTTAAGCAATTTTAACTTTATTTTAAATTTTTGTTGCTTCAAACGTAGCGAGCATCTGTTATAAACGCTTTTTTGCTCTTTTTCACATTTTCTTGAGAAAATAATGAAATTAAAAAACTTTAACACTCTAGAAGCTTATAATAAAGTTTAAGCAAATAATCGATTCTGCCGGAATAGAAATATCGCAAGTGTTCGAAATTTTGTAGGTTAACATAATAAAAGAATTCAGTTTCATGTTCAATCAAATTGAATTGAGTGCATGGAGATTTATTTTCCTCTTTTTCCTCTTACATTTCAGCAGAAATAATTGGACAAACGTGAAAATTATTCTTGTCGTCTTTAAACTTGGAAAGAGAGCAAATACATTGAAACTTTTAACTGAACAAGATTGTGAAAGAAAATTTGTTACTTCATAAGTAATTTGGCTTCGATTCTTTGAATTAATGCATTTTGCAGTCCAAAAATTCCTCCTTTCTCTCCTAATTATGGAGAAAATAAGTTTTTTTTTTCGCTCTGACAAAGCTGTACGCTGCTTTATCTCTCAACTTTTATTTTTCGCATAGAAATGCACATTGAAACGTAATTAGATGAGTTACTGTTTTAATTTATTTGCTGCTTGATATTTTTCCTTTTCATTTAATGAATTATCGTGTTTCATTGTGCGTAAAGCTATTCGACTAAATTATCTCTGATTTATACGTGCTTTTATTTCATGCACTTGCAAAATGTTTCTCGTTACAATCAAATCGATAACTAATTGCAATTAAAAACAATTCAACAGAGAAAATGAGTTTGAAAACACTTTGAAAGTTTTAAAGCCAAAATTTTGGCTTTAATTTTGTTACAAAAAAGAAATAAACAAAAATATTTGTCGTTTGAGAATCAAGAAATACTCAAAAAATGTTTACAAGTTTCTTGATTGTATAGCTCGTGCAAGAATTAATTATAAACATCTTTTGAATATTCATGATTTTCTGTATTTTTATTTCACCAACTTTGATAAAACTGTATTCAATGAGAAGCATTCATAATATTGCGTTTTTAATTAATATGCAGCTGATAAAAAATGTTTTACTATCCTATCATTTAAAAATAGTTTAATACAATTTTCCCAGAATCAGAAAGAAACGAAAGCTTATCTCTTAAGCAGGAAAGAAACTTTTAATTAAACTGATGAAGAAACATATTTTTCTTAAGAATTCATTTAATATCACTTGCTTAAGTTTAGTTTTGGTGAAGCTAACGAATTTTTTAATTAAAGATATGTTTCTCAAATAAAAATTTCAATTATAAACATTTTTCTAGGAAATGAAGTTTAGTTTTTATGCTTTAAAGACAAATTTTACGTGCAAACGCTTGTTTTAATCTCGCATAATAAAGAGAGAAAATAGATGAAAAGAAAGAAGAAAACTTTGTAAAGCAATTAGAATGTTTGCTCAAATTTGCCTCTTGAATCTTAATTTTCTTACATTCTTACTAATATGCGCTGTAAAAAATTTTTCTAATAATAAGTTCAGCGATTCTCACATGAGTTCAGCAAATTAAGTTAAAATTTGAAAGTTTGACAGTTGCATAAATTTTGTATAACAAATGTTGTTTTAAAAAAAGTGTTTTGCAGTTTTAAAATTTAGAAATACAATAAAATTGTCAATCAAACAGCGCTTGCAAAGAAGACTCATTTAAAAGATTAATTATAAAGTGAAGTACAGCAAAGCAAAATGTTTCGTTTTTGTTTTCTCTCTACACTTAATGATTGCATTTAGCGTTTGTTTCTGACAAAGTGACAAGCGAGCAATTTCTTTCCTATACGCTGCTCGAAATATCAATTAAATAAATGGTTTTGTCTGAGACGATCAAACACTTACACTAGTTTCTTTTCATGTGCCAAGTGTGAAAACAACAGTCAAAATAGTGTTCGCTGCTCGTTTTCGTCGATGAAAGAATAAGTTTGAAGTTGAATGTCAAGAAAGTAGATCGAAACGAGTGACCACTAATTTTGCTCAACAAAAATAACGCAACTAAGCGGCAACAAGCATTAAGCTTCTTTTCATGATTTTTCTTTTCGAAAATAAATGACGAAAATTATTAGGTTTAGAACGCCAGTGCCCATTTAAACGTGAAAGTGATTTGTGATTCTCTCCATTAAACAATTTGGCGATAAAAGCGAACAAATACGCGCTTTCGTTTTCAGTTCAATTTGAAATTGTCTCTTGCTTCATCGTTGAAAACGCGCACTTTTTCAAATAAAATGCCTTTTTTATTCAATTGCTTCATTAAAAACAAATTGCGTGAAAATAAAACCATACATTCGCTCATTCGCCATTTTCACAAAATTTTATTTTCGATATGACTAAAAACACTTCGTACTCTCTTCGTTTCAGATTCAATTACGTTGAACATTTTCATTGAACAAATCGAATGAAAAAGTTATGAAGCAATCGCAACCACTTAAGTGTTTTTTGATCGTATTCGTTTTATTTACGCTGCAAACTGTTTGCAGGTAAGTTTACTGAATTTACTTCATCGAAAATTTTATTTCGTTCACGTTTCACGCCTTTTTTAACCTAATAGTTAAATGATGATAATCCAGCAATATACTGAAGCTTAAATGAAGCGCAAAATTCAAAGATTACTTTCACTGTGCTAAACTTTCAGTGCGATTTCTTAACATGAGATAATAATAGTATTCCATTTTGAATACAATTACATCTCTTTATGTATTCAATACATGCATGCAATTTACGCTAATCTTACTAAATTTCTGCTTCAATTCACAAAATTATTATTTCCTGTTCATTTTAGTCAAGAAAATCGAGTTCTTTATCTTCGATGCGTGTAGCATTATGAAGATCGCTTTCTAATGAATCGCTTTTTGTAATTACCTACATTCTTTGTTCATACATTCAGTTTCCATATTTCAATTTTTGTATTTGAAGTTGCATTCGTGTGAAATTTTCAAGAAATGCAAATTTTTTATCCACAAAACAAAAACAAATTCGTAGCTGTCAATTCGAATGGATAGCTTTTATTGAATGATGTATGAAGAGCTCTAAGAGGATGAAGCACAACGGAAGTTAGTTACGATAGATTTACAAAAAAAAACTTGCAAAGTATAGGATTTTGATTGGATAAAGAAATTAACTTTCAAAATAAGCGAAAATGTTTGGTGTCACGAATCAAATAAATTGAAGAGAACGAAGTGTCTACACGAATACGTGATTTCATCACGTTTGTGTCACAATTTTCACAATGAATTTTTGCTTCGGAACAAAAGCCAAATAAGAATGTGCTCGAAACTGATTGTTGGTCGCTGTTCATTTATGTTGAGTAAATTGCATTGTTCACAATCGAAATTGTTCGAAGTCGATTTAGACCCGCAATTCGTGATTCGATTTTACAATTGCATTGTGTCACATATTTTTCAAACTTCATTTGTTTGAAATGCTTCAAAAAGAAATTTTTTTTGTGAAAAATTGAACAACACTTTTACTTAAGCTTAAGTAAAGTAAAGTAAAACATTATTTGAAAATTGTTTTTCGTTTCGTTTCGAGCAAAAGTAATGCAGCAGAAAAACGCAATGCGTTTCTTTTTTAGCTTCACTCGATGCAAAAACATCATAAATCACGACAAAAATAAAACGAAATAAATCACTAAATTAAATTCACTATTTCGAAATTTCAGTGAAAGTGAGCGCAGCATTCATCGAAAAACAAGTACGAGCCTTATTTCTAAACATTGAAAAATTTTTCACCGAATTCAACCGAGAAAATCAATCTTTTTCGTTAGTTGTCAATTCAAAGAAATTTTTTGAATGATCAAAATGAAAAAACTGAAAAAATTCTCGCACACTCGAAAACGGCGATCTTTTATATGCAAAGCATCGCTTTAAGCAAGTGTTACCATTGAGTAGAGCGTACATTCAGTTTTATATGTAGGTTAAGCTGCGAATATCATTATGATTTGGCGGAAATTTTTTTGCCTTTCTTTTTTTCTTGTTGCGTAAGTGGCAATTTTCTCACATTTCTCCATCGAAATGCTCAAAAAAGGACAGGATCTAATCTACGAACCATTGAAAAGAAAATACTTGACTCGATTATTGGTGACGGACGTTACGATAATCGCATTCGGCCGAGTGGCTTGAACGCATCTGGAGCTACGGGTAAGTTTCTAGCCGCGTTAAGAAAAGATAAAGTAATTTAATCAAATGTTTGCGATTTGTTTTTTCATCAAATTGATTTTCAACGAAAAACTTTATCGATTTTCATTTTGAATCGCGACGAAAGCATTTAAACAAAAAAGTTTTATACTCAGAGTGGTTGACATTTTATCTTCTTGTTGAATTGCGCAAGAAACAAAAGAAATGAGAAAATTACTTGCAGCAAAGTCAAAAATAACGTTTATTGCCATCAACGATTGATATGAAAGCAAATTTTCGCTTCCATTTTTGTTTCATTTTCGCTGATATAAAAAATTGCGAAGTAAGAACACAGAATGTGACATTAGATGCATGGTACATTTTATCTGAAAAACGTTATAGGAAGAACATTTTATTTTTTTGAAGAAAACGCATTTCAGTAAATGGGAAATATTTTAGAAAAATAGAAATAGCGACATCAAAGTTTGTACAGAGAATTATTTCTACTTTGTTTTCAGTGCGGCTATGATTAAAATTTACTATCATTTGCTATTATAATTTATGAGTAAAATTCTCTGATGTGCAATCTCATAATGAATTTTATTTCGTTAATTTTTATCATGATGACAGTTTTGATTTTGCATTTATTATGATTACAATCTTAATGTTGTTAATTGTCGATCATGCCTATCGGTTATGACGCGCATTTTATTGCTTTATTTTTTGGAAAAAAATTGATTAAAAATTTACTCTCAAGCGAAGAAATTAAAATAAAAAAGAAGCAGAAATTATTTTCTTATTCTTACGCGAATTGAATGCTTTCAAAATATGCATTGAAAAGTTCAAATAAAATGTTTCTGGTTTAAATGAAATTTTTCAGTAAAATGTAGAATCGACTTAAGCTTGGACTCAGTGGAAACCCACATGAGCTTGTTTATAAGAATCAGCAGGAAGAGGCACACAAACTTCGTTTTTTTTTTAATTTCATCAGATTCCATAAGGATTTTCTTTATTTTTACATTGCTTACAAAATACTCCCTTGTCACATTGAAAACTCTCAATTGTTGAAACAATGCGCAATGAACAGTACGAAGAGAATGATAAACAGAATTCTTTTTTGAGCTTTAATCTAAACACTCATATAAACAAATTTTTAATGTTTTATTTTCAGCACTTACAAACATAATTTATCAAACTTTGTAATCGCTTACACACACCGTATTCATAATATGCACATGTTAATCAATTCGAGGAATAGAAACACATCAGTTACGGACTGAAGAAACAAGAGTCAAAAATGGTTATTCAACAAACTCCTCATAAAATAAGTTAAAAAAATAATGAAAGTGATCAAATTAAATTTTAAAATGTATTTTAAAAAGTTCAGTTTATAATGGCATGCCGGTATGAAGTAAAACAAAAATCAAATTTCAGGACACATCGGCATGCGGCATATTGTGAGGTAATACGGTAAGGTTTAGGATTGATAACAAATCGTAAAACCTTTAAAATTAATCATCAAGCATTTTGACTTATAATTTGGCTTTTAAAAGTTTGTAATTTTTTGTTTAAATGCATAAACTCTATCTTTGGTTAGGTATCTGGCGCAAAAAGAAAAATTAAATGCCCCACTAAGATATCGAACAACCGTCAGTTTTTTTTAAATTTATTTATTTTTAAGTTGTTATAATTGTTTCTTGTTAACAATACATTTACCGATGCTTAAGATTGATCTGATCTAATCATCAGAGATGGTGTGGTACATGATTAAGGAGATTCTATATTGCAATTCAATAAGCTGTTAACTAGTCAGAGATTCACTTCCATCTAAAAACCATAAAAGTTCATACAATTTACAAGTCAATAAACGCTTATGGTTCAAGATAAATAATAATTTAGTTCTTTCGTTATTGATTTAAGCACAAACTGTTATATATCTTCTTAAGAAAAAGCCTTTTCACTTTGACATTATCTCACTTAAGTTTTGTCTAAACAAAACGATTTTATTTGCATGAACACAAAAATGTTAGTTTTAGTGGCACTTAGCTAATCCGATTTTGTTTTCCTTCATATTTCATTATTCTATTCTTACCGAATAGAAGCTCATTTATGTAGTAAGAACATAAAGCTTCATTTGTTTACGGTGCATTTAACAATGAATACGCAAGAATTTTTTCCACGTTTAAAACGCATTACATTCGTTTACTACTTTGCATCGCTTACATTCGTCATGGTTGCATTGAGAAAAAATCGCAAGCTAGATAATTCATTTTCCAGGTGTATTTTGGAAATTAAAATTTGAATATCGGAAGTAAAGCAGAATCAATTTTTTAACACTTTAAAAAATTTGTTTCAACAATTTAAAGATGTTAACAGTTAACTTTTCTTCTATTCACAGATGGTCCAAGTATAGTTCGTGTGAACATATATTTACGTAGCATAAGCAAAATCAGTGATCTCGACATGGTGAGTATGCGATATTTTTGCATAACACTACCATTATGTAAGAAACTATTCATAGCAAAGAAGCATTTCGACACTTTCACGTTTTTTTTTTGCGAAACCTTATGTAAATCAAGATTTCATTTGTGAAGAATTAAGTGAAGCGTTCATTTTTTTAGTTTAGAGCGAAAAAAATCAATAAAAACTTTATATTTACTATAAATTTTCAAATCGATCAAGTGCAGTTTTACCTCATTCGCTTTTTCCGAAAGTACCAGCTCAAATGTTAGAAGAGCCAAATTTTCAAAGTTTCTTCCTTTTAAGTAAAACTTCTTCCAAGCGAGTTGAACTGTATAAGCTTGACTGAAAAATAAAGAGTCTTATGAAATTGATTTTATTTTATGTTTTATTTTATTTATTTACTTATTGAATAACAAATAATTTGGTGCATTAACACCAATTAAATGGCATAAGAATTATCATAATTCAAACTGAATTTTATTGGTTTATTAAAAAAGAAATGGTCAAAATTTAATTTTTTATATAAAGTCCTTAATTCAGTTCATGTATCACAGAAAGGATAGAAGCAATCTTTTTGTTTAAAACTTTTTAATATTGAAAGCGAAATTAAATCTTCTCTTTGTCTAATTATGAGTAAGCATTCAATCATACATTCGCTTAAAAGAGAATCGTTGGAATGGTTTTCGTATAAAAATTTAAAATAAGAAGTGGAAGTGATAACAATAAGTCTCGAAGAGCTATTTGTCCAGAATATGTCATATTTATATTTGTCAATAAGTTATGGCTGGAAAAAATCGGCGTAACCGAAAACTTAAATGTTTGCCAAAAACATTAAATAAGCATATAAAACATATCCAAACTAAACTTGCACAAAGTTTCATTGTGGTCTCGCGATTGCAGTGGTGATCATTTCAAGATGAGCTCTTTCGCAAACTTAGGCTCCATTTTGATTCTCTCATAATTCGTGTTTTCATCAAAAAGTATTTTTCGGCACAAAAATTATCCATAAAAATGTAAGATACTCATAAAAATTTGTCCATCCGATGGAGAACTTATGTTAAAAAAAGCATTGAGTTCAAAAACAATTAATTTTTAATTTCAAATAAAAAATGAAAATTTTGTTTGTCTTCTCGATGAATGGGTAGTTAATTCTTTTTGTGTTTAGTTCAAAGAGGGTTTGAACACTTAAAATCAAGGAAAAAGATTTAAAAAATTTTTTAAATTTATGTGAAAATAAGCAAGTTTTAAAAAGAGCGGACAAAATTTTTAAATAAGGGTAAAAATGAAATATGAGGTTATTCAAAATTTGTCCCCACTTTGCAATATTTGAAAAAGTATGTTCAAACAAGACAAATTTATCGTTCTTCTTAAAATATAAAAATTTTTATCACAACTCTTTAACTTTAAAATTTTTTAAGTTAATTTTTGTGCAAGCTCAGTTTGGACAGGTATAAGTTAATATGCACAATTTTAAAAAATTTTATTCGCCAAAATCGCCGAATTATATTAGCCGATTTCGTAAAAATAATAACATAGACTCCGCTATCAAAATAATTTAAGAGCACAAATTGCAGTATATGTACTACCGATAAAATGTTTAGATTATCGAAACTAAATTTAACTGTAAAGCAATTTATAAGAGAAGCTCAATTATTCGTGATGCTTTACAGTTTAGCTTATTTTTCGATAATCGACATTTTATTTGGAAAAGTTAATGCATACAACGAAACACACTAATTTTCGATTATTGAAAAATTTACTCTACAAAAAATCCCAAGTGCCTCGAAGAATCTTTGCCTATTATAACTTTGTGAAATAATTAAAAAACAAATTTAGTGAAAAATATTTCTTCGCTCGGATCACAACTCTTGTTATGGAGCGTTCATTCTCGCAACACAGTTTTCTTACATGAAAATAGGCTTTCTTTTAATAAGGAGAATGATGAATATTATATGATTGCGCATTTTAATTGCTTTTATTTAAACAAAACAGTTTTCTATCTGCCGAAATTTCATAATTTTTTGAGCCGATCGCCGGCCGAATTTTGTCAGTTTTATTCGCCAAAATTGCCAGCCCTAGTAATAAGCAAACTCAAGCTATTTGAAAAAAATCATCGAAGAAAGTTAAGAAGTCTAATAATCTGAGAGAATGATCGGAAATTCGCTAACAAGAATGTAATGTACAAATCAGTTCTCGAAAAGCCATACACAAATAATAAAGCTTTGCTCAAATCATTTAATTCTATTTGATTATGTTTATTTTGCTTGTGTTGTATAAGAAAACAATCTGATACTTTAATAAAATTATCACTAAACAAATCTTCAGTTTTATTCTAGATGCTAACAAAAAATTGAAAATTGTGTGTGGCTCAAACGGAGAGCGGTGAGGGAATTACTTGCCACATGTGTATCAAATTGCTTCACCCATCGTCAGATAAATATTGTCGAATATTAGTTCAGCTAAATGCACAGCATTATGCTTTTGTATGCAATCATTATTATCATGATTTATTGGTGAATTTTCATAAAATTTATTTATTGGTATTAGCAATTTATATAATAAAGAGAAATAGAGTTTCGGAAAAGATGTTTGTCCCAGCGATAATTGAAGGAGAGACGCAAGCTAATGGTGCGTTTTTCAATTTAAAATATAAAACTTTATTTTATAATAAATGAAAAACATTTAAAGCGATAAATGTTTAAAATGCAAGTAAATTCTTTTCTTACCTTTGATGAAATCGAAAAAACAATGAGATTGAATGAAAAGACTTGATGCTCACAACTGTCATTTAACAAACAAACAAACGATAACTCGTGAACAACTATTTTTACAAAACAAGTCACACTGAAATCACTTATTATTTGCACACGTTAATTTCACGTTTGTAAAATTTTGAAAAAATATTTGTGAAATGTGTTGGTGTATAAATAAAATGAACATTCCACTTTGCGTTGAAACTCGACTGCTTGCAATCGCTTTTAAATGTGATAAGAAAGAAAGAACTTTGTTCAATTTGCTGACCAACGTTCGAACGGCGAGGAAATGATATGCATAGCGGCAATACATTTTCTGAAACAACAATGAATCTGTTGAATTAAGGTTGCTCACTACATTTGCAAAGGATCAAAGTTAAAATAATGTCGAAGTTTTTATTTTTGCTTCCGACGTTTTTAAAATATTTTTGTTTAAGAATTCTTTCTAACTTCTTTTTGTTCTTACCAATACAAAAGCAATTTAATTAACTTGTAATGAAATCGTCACACGAAAATAACAATTGAAAAACTATTCTTCACTCACTTAAGCACACATTTTACTATTCACCTTCACTCAAATAAACTGAAAACGTTTATTTAAACAAAATTGATAATTGTGCTTGATTTTACTTTCAAATGCTTTTAATTTTGTCCTGAACTCCGGTCAAAATTGATGCGTTTCAGAGTGATAAGATATTAAATGATCGCTCCTGGACAAACATTCTTTCTGAAACAAAGAAACTTTCTGCAAATGTTTGCGTGATATACATTAAAATTTATAATTAAGAATTTATAAACAATTTAATAATAAAGTTGAGCTGAGAAACATCTACTAGCCACAGAAAAGAACAGATTTAATAAAATTTAAAAATTGCAAAATTGTATTTTACATATACGCTTAAAAGATATAATTTTTAAAAACAATTTTACTTTTCTTTATGCTTTCAGTTGAATAAAGATAAGAATGGTTTAATTATAAATTAAAATTTTTCTTCGTTGTTCATTGAATTAGATATTTAATCATACAGAGAAAAACTGAAAAAGTTAACTAACATAGAAAATAAAATATTGGTACATAAATTGCACAGCCACAGCTGGAGCTTTCTTTGCTTCATTTCAAATTTGCTGTTTAAAAGAAGAATATTATGAAATGAAGCAAAAATGTGCCGCTTTTTCTATTTTGTGAGAACAGTTGGTTTGTTAAAATTGTAAAATATTCTTTCGAATTCAGATTCAAAGTCGAGACTATACCATAAAATAAAGCTTATTTGTATATGAACATTTTGCGCTTAAGTTTGTGGGTAACGAGGACAAAAAGTTGAATTTTGCATAGTTAAAACTTATTGACTTTCAGATGAATGCATTCATAATTTTTTAAATATAATCTAAAATATTTTCTTTAGAACGCTGCTGACAGCTTTGATGTTAGTTAACAAAAAATTCTCGCTAAAGGAATGTAAATTTATCTATTCTATTCTATTCTATTATCTATTCAAAGAAATTATGTAAATTTTAAAATTTCTCAGTTTGAAAATATTATGGACAATGTGCTTTGGAGTTTATATAAGACCAACCTAAATAATCTCGCAAAATTTGAGAATAAGAAGTTGAGAGTAGAAAGCAGACAGTTGGGAAAGTTCAACAGACTAGACAAATGAAGACGTTCACGAGTATCTTTCTTCACATGATTAATGGTTTTGTTTCTTTCAGGAATACTCGGTGCAGATAACGTTTCGCGAACAATGGAAAGATGAACGGTTGCAGTACGATGACATGAACGGCAAATTACCTTACTTGGTCCTCACTGATCCCAATCGAATTTGGAAGCCAGATTTATTTTTTTCTAACGAAAAAGAAGGCCACACGCACGAGATCATTATGCCAAACGTTTTACTCAGAATCTATCCAAGTGGAGAAGTGCTCTACTCGATTCGCATATCACTTATTCTTGCCTGCCCGATGGACTTAAAATACTATCCTCTCGATAAGCAAACTTGCATGATGAGAATGGCAAGTTGTAAGTTGCATTCTTTTCGCTTCTCAAATAATCATGAACACAGTTACTCTAATGCGATAATTTGAGTTGAAAGTTAAATTTTGAAATCATGTTTGATTAATGTCGCTCTCTGCGCTTCTTTTTCTGAGCGTTTCAAAAACAAAAGAATAATTTATTTCAGCTTTCGTTTCGTTTTATCACTTCACTTAATTAAGATTAAAAAATGAAGTTCCATGTGCGTTTTTTGCTCCGAATCTTAATGTTTAATTTACAGTTTCGATGGTATTTAATCAATCTCAATCTAAACGTCAGAACTCTTTTTATTCGTTTTCGTGTACAAAAAAACTTTCTCATTAAAGTGTTTTCCTGTTGTGTTAAATTATTAAACACAATGTTTTGTTCACTGCTAGTATTCATGTTTCACAGGCACAAAAAACTTCTCTTCGTTTCTTTCCTTTTTTAAATTCAATGCTTAAAAAACTACTTTAAGCGTTAATTATTTTCAAAGCTGTTTTATAAAAACTAACAAATATTGCATTTCAAAAAACTCAAAAATATTATTCAATCAAAGCCAAAAATTTAAGAGCACACCCGAATCGCTGCTTGACAAAAGTTAAAAAATTTGTGATTACCAACTCCACCCTTTCACTTTTTTAGTTTCTATTATTACATTCGTGTGAAAAGAAAAGGAAAACGCATATATCAAAATTTGCAATAAACTTTACAAAGTAACAAAATTATGCACTACGAATGCTTCGCATGTCTGTATTAAGAATTACTCCATCATAAGTGCGAATTTTGCGCATGAAGCCAAGTTATTCGCGTGCAAACTTTAATATTAAGTCTATGGAGAAAAATTTTGTTTTTTTTCGGGCCTAATCTCAACCTATTTTCACCCCTTTGTTTTATATGAAAGAACTATTCAACTGCTATATTAAGAGCTCGTGAAGTTCACGGTTCAAGTTATAACTCTGTATTAAAGCATTGAAAAATTGCTTTTGAAATGTTTTAACATTAATAATAATAATGGAGATAAGAAAAATATCTAGCAGATAATGAGTATTTTAATATTTTAAACAAACCGGACGAAAATCCGTTGAAATCGGTTGTGCTTACAATCGAAAAAACAAAATTTTTCTCCATAGACTTAATGTTAAAGTTTGCACCCAAATAATTTGCTTCACGCGAAAAATTCGCACCAATGATGAGGATGGTTCTTAATACACTAATGAAGTTCTATCTATGTATCAAGTTTCATTGAAATCGGGAGCGGGCACAAAAAGCAGCTTCCTTGTTAGAATATTAGAGACTTTCGAACAAATGCTGTAAAGTGTAAAGCAAATGATTATGAGAAGAAGAGAGGTGATCAGTTTCACTATTTTTACACTTAGTTTATTGTATTTATTTTTATTTAGCCAAATTAGGCATCTGGCGAATTGCAAGAGGAAATATGTTCATGTTTGCATGCTTATATTCGAAACAATTCGAGTTAGAATTCAAATTTTATTCATTACAACTAGACTACATTAGAAATTATGAAAATAAAATAATAATGAAACGAAACAAAAACTGAAAGATATCACTTAGATGATTTTCATGATGTTATTTAAAAATTTAGTTTTTCTTATGTAGTTAGATATTTTATAAAATATGTTCGTAGAATAGTTCAGTTTAAAAATGAAAAGATTTAAGAGTGTGAAGTGATTTGAAAGCGTTCAATATTTAGAGTTTTCCGATCACTTTTAATAAACCAAATCCTCATTTAATCTCAATTGATTAGGTTGTTTTGATGAACAAAGCTGATCTTATTTATATCATGTCGAAAAAATGTAATGATCTGAGGGGAGAAAACGAAACTAGAGCAGATTTGTTTTCCACAAATGTTCTACTGATAAAAAAGTCGATTGCAGCAGCATAAAAGCTAAGGAAGAGCTAAAAAATAATTGGAGAATTCATTAAAGTGATCTTTTTGTCGTTAGAACGCAATTAAAAAAGAAAAACATTTTATGGATGCAATCATTTTAAGCTTTGGCACTAAATAGCGATTATATAACAATTAACGGTTTAATTTTGTGTACATCGATTTGAGTCGAATTAAATGCCAAAATTCATTTTTTCCTCACTATCTGGTCTAAATGCTTCAACTTCTTCGTTTTTTGGTGGTTTTTTAACAAAGCAATCATTTGCTGACAAAATCAAATATTTTTCGAAACAACAAACGACAAAGAGAGATAAATTTTGCTAATTCTAATTATTCTTATTAGATGGGTACACAACTGAAGATCTAGTGTTTCTTTGGAAAGACGGAGATCCTGTGCAAATAACAAATAGCTTGCATTTGCCGAGATTTTCTCTACAAAACCATTACACTAAATATTGCACGAGTCGGACAAATACTGGCGAGTACAGTTGTCTGAAAGTCGAATTCGTGTTCAAAAGGGAATTCAGTTACTATTTGATACAAATCTACATTCCGTGTTGTATGTTGGTCATTGTCTCATGGGTCTCATTCTGGTTGGATCCAAACGCAATTCCCGCTCGTGTATCGCTTGGTGTCACGACACTGCTAACAATGGCAACACAAATCTCCGGAATCAATGCATCGCTGCCTCCTGTCAGCTACACTAAAGCGATCGACGTTTGGACAGGTGTTTGCTTAACGTTTGTGTTCGGGGCGCTGCTTGAATTTGCCCTCGTCAACTACGCCTCTAGAAGTGATGCTCACAGAGCTGCAAGGGGTTTCGCTTCTTCTGGAGTTTGCTTACCTCCTCGCCGTTGGGATATGGATGGCAATCGAATCGAAGAGCCTGCCCAATATCACATGGTACTGTTTTAGCCGCAAGTGTTTACATTGTGTCTTAATGACGTAAACAATTTATTTTTATTTGCTTCCATTTTCTTTCAGAAGCCGCTTCTCTCCCAGCCGTATGCGAAACCGTGCGAAGTCCATTCTCGAATGCAAAAAGGCAATTGCTGCTCGCTTTGGTTGTCCAAGTTTCCTACACGATCGAAGCGAATCGACGTGATTTCACGCATATTTTTCCCATTGATGTTTGCGCTATTCAACTTGGTTTATTGGACTACGTATTTATTTCGTGAAGATATGGAAAATTTCAGTAAAAGTTAAAAAACATTTGATTTAACTATGAAAAGAGAATTTTTAATTTTTGTCAATTATCTCTTCGTTTTTATTATTCATTTCATCCAAATTCGACAAAGTCGTGAAACGAACGAAAAGAACTAATCAGCGAATTTTTAAGAAGTTGATACGTAGTGCAAATATTAGATTTGAAAATGTTCATAAAATTTGCACTTTTAATTTACATATTTTCAATCGAAATGTTTTTGTTACATAAAAAAAATTTAATTTGTTAACTGTAATTAAATTGACGCAATTTTTTAAAAATTAGCATGAAAAATAAGCATAAGAGCAAAATCATCAAGCCAAAAAGCATTGGTGCGAAAGCACAGAAACACGACAAAAAGTATTTTACATCATTTACATCACAACGCGAGTTTTTTCAATGTTTTTCTTTAACAAGTTTTATGTATTGTTGTTATTTTAGCTGATCGCCAGAGCAAACAAACCGCTGTTTCCATTATTTTAACCTAATCGTAAGTTTAATGAGACAATTCGAAATGTTTAAGTGCCTTTTGTACAACTTTTTATTTCATTGATTGAATGAAACATGAATTCGATGTTCAATATTTGCGTGAAGAGAGAAAAGAGAACATAGAGCACAAGTTTTTTCTGTTCACCGTGTAACTTTTTTATGTCACTGTTAAACATAGATCAACAGCTATTAGATAATTAAGTTGATAGGCATTAAATGTAAAAATATAAAAAAATATTACACAAATTTATGAACAATTGTTTAGAAGTGAATTGAAAATATTAGAAATATAAATACAAAGTCCATGCTAAACTCGATGTATAAAATAAAAATTTATTCCATTTTTTCATAGTTTCTTTCATATCAATACACTTAATTAAGCAATTACTCAATCATTCGTCTACTTGTTCTCTTGAAAATTTGGCTGTTTTTGCGTCTGAAAAGCGAAGCAATCGAACCAATTTGTTGAAATCCAGAATTTTGACTTCTTTTGCCTTCTTTAAGATTTTAGAACTTTTTATTTTTGTGCAAAGAATCATTTGATTTTTTAAATTTAGTTGCAATTTACTAAAATTAAACTTTTCAAACATCTACGTACGAATTTTTAAAATAAGCGTTTGTGTTAAAAATTTGCATCTTAAGCAAAATAAATCGACACGAATCAACCGTATCAACCATCTCACAGCATTGCATCTACGTACCAATCATCGTATACACTTTTAAGCATCGAAAAAATTTAAATAAAAATGCAATGAAAGCCTATTCTGATTTGAAGTTCTCAATCTGTTTGTAATATGTGAATCTAACATAATTACCTAGACAGAATCGATTTTTCATAAATTACGATTAATAAATGCGTTAATTATGGCAAAAATTTTGAATATAACTATGTTAACTTCACTGAAGGCAAAACAAATGCTAACTTTGCTTATTATTTTGTTATGACGATGAAAGAAATAACAGCTCACGCGTAAAAATACAAACGAAGAGCTTTTTACTCACGCAAATTTTGCACAGAAAGACGAAGAAAGCAATGAATGCATGTCGCTTGTGTTTTAAACCTTGAATACATTCCTCGCTCATATTTATACAATTAAAAGCCATTGAAGCTCGAGTAATTTACTGCAATAAATATGAATAACATTTCAAGGAAATTGAAAACGTTTAACATTCAAAACATAAATTTTTTAAAGTTATTCAAGTACTAAAAAGTTTCTCAACGTTTAAAACACTAGTTTTATCTCGTTATGTTTATGTTTTTAATTTAAAACTAGAAACGAAACAATAAATGAATTTATTAATTTAGATAATTTATTAAAGATAAATTTGGGCCGAAAAAAAATAAATTTTGCCGAATTGATTTTTATCTTATAACTGAATGAGGTTCAAACAAGTTAGATCAAAATTTAAATTTTAAGTGAATTTTCATTTAATGAGCTGCATGTGAACAAGATCAAGATCAAAATGCAGAATCGATGTAATTAAAGAAGAACTAGAACAAAAATACATCATATAAGATCCGGAGGAGAAAAAATAGGTCGAATTGTTCTTAATTCTTATAAAGTTTAACAAAACACTGCCCTCTTTCGTATTGAAGCTAAAAATTTAAATCTTTTGTAACGCGCTTTGCGACACTATAACTCAGGTTCGTTAAAATGTGTATGTGTAATTTGTGTTAAAATTACACAAATACAAATACTTTCTCATTAAGTAACGAGAATACTCGTGCGGTGAGTGACACGCTTATTTGGGCTACGCGGTTGTGCCGAGCTCGTTGAGAGCGAAGGGAGAGAGAGTGAGGCTGCGAGCACGCGACGTTCAGTTAAAGTCCCTCTTTTGCCTGGAGCGTAGTGTTTTTATGCACAAATGTTGCGATAGCCGAGTTGTCATGCTTTGCTGTGTTTGCAAATCGCGAAGTGCGACGATTTACGCGTGTAACTCTTCGTACGGTGACCGTTGTTGATATGTGTGGCATTTTGGCAAACGGGCACGCCACAAATTTTCAACACACTTTTTAAGTAAAATTATTTAATTTTTATTTTGAAGTTTTGAATCGCTTTCATTTCTTGAAAAACATTCATTAAAATATTTTATTGCTCGATACCGATTCAAATAACAATTTTTGAAGTTTATTTTCAAATTTTTTATCGTTTTGATTTTCAATAATTTTTTAATTCACGGAGCTCATGTTTTGCAAATAAGTTTAAAATCTTGAAAATGATTTCATAGTTCGAGTCTAATGCTTTCGTCAGAAAAGTGTCGTGTACAAAGATGCCTCTTGTAAATATTTTTTATTCGAATTTAATTGCCAAGTGAATCTTCCTTATTAATGAGAAAGCGATCCTAGAAAAAGTACCCAAAGTACCTCTTTTCATGTATTTTAGCGCTCGAAACTTTCAAATTATAAAAATATTATTTTTCACTTTATACAAGTTATGAGACAAGAATCTTACGATAGTTAAAAGATAGTCGAGGTCTTAATTAAGGTGATTAATAACAATAAAGTTGTTGCAAATTAGAAATTTTCCCATGCTATTTTCAACCTACACCTATTTTCAAGCTACAAAATGAGTAATGGTCGTAGCCTTAAGAATTTTAAGAATTYAATTCTAAGAATTTTCATATCTTAGAATTAGATTTCCCCTGTGGAAAAATACAAATTTTTGAGAACCTAGTTTTTGAGTCTGAAAAACCATAAAGAAAAAAAAATTCCATTTTTATTTAATCTTTAATCGTTGTTTTATATATGATAATAAAAACTAAAATTTTAGACTATAAAAGTAAACCAAGCCAAAATTCTCAAAGCAAATAGTTGTGAAAGTTATTCTTACTTGCCAGCTTTATTCATTTAAAATAAATTACTTACATTATTGAGAAAAGTATGATTTTAACAAATATGATCAAATCATTTACTCTTAGTATAAAAAATGAATTTAAAATAGAGAAATGGTGAGCAGAAAAAAAATCTTTCGACTTTATCACCTTTTAACTGTTTGCTAGCTTTTGTTAATATATCTGAGGTTTTATTTTACGTTTCAAATTATAAGACTATTAAAAAATTTGTAATATCTGCTATTAAATTATGATTTCTCTTTTGCTCAAGTTTTTCCTTGCAATACTCTTTTCTACCTGGCGAGAATTTATCACCTTAATTGAAGCGATTCAATCTCGTTCGATTCTAAAGAGGGAATTGAACTTTATTATTAATTTTCATCTGCACTTTGTTATTAAATTTCAGTTTACATTGTAAATATTTAATTTAATAAAAATGTGAATTTTTAAATAAATTGTACACAGATTGTGCAAGTTATTTTTGGCCCGCAAAATTTTATTTTTTTTAAACAACAAAAATATAGAGCTTATTATAAATGATGTTTAATTGATTTTCAAGAAAATTGTTCAAAGCCATAAGTTTTGAAACAGGACAACTGCCGCTATGCCGAAGAAGAACATGGCGATGTGCGATGCTGAGAATGGAAATGATCTTCGTTTCATCAGCAAAAAGTTGAGAAAATTCATATTGCGCGGAGAGTACGGTGGGTATCGAAATCTGGAAAGTTAAAAGAAATTAGTTGCAAATAAACAACTGCAATCAACTTACGATCCGAGCGCTTCTACAAGCGGATTCCAACTGCGAATCAATACTCCCTTCTCGTGAGAAAATGTATCGAAAGAATATTTGCCATGGTATCGACCGATTCCGCTGCCACCGATACCACCGAATGGCAACGTATCAACAGCAAAATGCATGATAGTGTCGTTAACGCATACGGAACCACTCTGCGTCTCTTTTAAGAATTTGTTTATCACGGATGAACTTGAAGAGAATAAATATATTGTTAATGGCTTTTCACCGTTTTTAATAAAATTAATTGCCTCCTCTGCTCCATTAACAGTTACGACAGGCAAAATTGGACCGAAGATCTGCAAAAAATTTTAATCATTTTTTATTAAAGTTGTACATATCTTCTTGAAATGTACTAACCTCTTCCTGCATAAGAGGATCATTGAAAGTAACATCAGTGACAATGGTGGGCGAAATGTAACGTTCTTCACGATGAACTTTGCCTCCGATAACTTTTTTACCTGAAGTTGATTCCAACAACTTCTCTAAACGACTATAATCAAAGGAATAAGTGAACAATCGTTGCTTAAAAACTTACTAAAAGTGTTTCTCATTTATGATGCGAGATAAATCATTGCTAATACGAGGATCTTCGCCGAAAAATTCTTTGAGAATTTTTTTTGCGATATTTGACAAGTATTCTTGTACTTTCGGCGTACAAAGCATGTAATCGGGGGAAATGCAGGTCTGACCAGCATTCAAGCATTTGCCCCATAATATTCGCCGAATTGCAGTTTCCAAGTTAGGTACAGTTTCATCGATGTAAACAGGACTTTTACCTCCCAATTCCAATGTGATGGGTGTCATGTTTTTCGCTGCCATTTGATTAACATATCTGCCAACTTGCTGACTTCCAGTAAAAAATATGTAATCAAATTTTTCTTTAAGAAGATGTTGCGTTTCTTCAGCACCACCAATAACAGTATGAAAGCATTCCTTGTCTAAATAACGAGGCAATAATTGACTGATTATTTCGGATGTCGCAGGAGTCATTTCGGATAGCTTAATAATAGCGCAGTTTCCAGCAGCTATGGCACCAATAAGTGGACCGAGTGCCAAGGAAATAGGATAGTTCCATGTTCCGATTATCAGAACAACTCCGTATGGCTCTGGTTGTACGAATCCTTCATCAAATAGAGTAGCAATAGCTTTTGTTATTGGTCTCGGCTTAGTCCAGCTGTCGATATTCATCAACGTGCCAATTATTTCATTTCGAAGACATTCGATTTCGGTCACAACAGTTTCAAATGGTGGCTTCCGCAAATCTTGTCTAAGTGCATCGATAATCACGTCTTCATTTTCGTTTAAAAGTCTTCTCAATGATTTCAATTGTTCTTTTCGGAATGCGAGATTCTTTGTTACTTGAGAATTGAACGCCGTTCGCGCTCTAGCAATCATCTGTAAACGTTTGTAATTAGTTTCGTCATGATGGCAAAATTATGAAATAATTATTTAGCACAATAATACATTTTAATTTCCGATTATGGCAATTATTATTATATATTTATATTATGCAATTTAAAATTTAATTTCGAAAAATTTCGATTCATTTTCCTCTTCAAATGAACACGTCGTTTTAGTTTTGTTATAGATTGTACTACACGGAGCCAAAAAAAAGTTTCTTTTACTTTAAGCTTTGCACACAAAATGAGAAATTTTTGCTCTGAGTAGTGTTAGTGAAATAAATGAAATAAAAGCGTGAATAAGCTATTCAGAGAATTTAGGTCAATTAAGTTTGTGGAAGCATTGATGTCCATATTCACAAATAGCAGAAGCAGAGATAAATTATAGCTAAAGGACAATTTTACTTTGCGAAAATCTATGCCATCGAAGATAAAGTATTTCAAAAGTTATAATTTAAACGATAAGTTTCGCTCGAATCAAAAATCAAGAACATTTTTGATTAATTGAAAAAGAAAATTAGATTCTTTAACCGCGTGATTGTTATTGAATTTCCTTGCGTCAAATTTTTTTGCAAGCAACTTTAATTGCGTAGTGCAACAGTTTTACAAGCTATAATTATGCATATTTCATTTTAGTTCACATTTTGAGGAACGAACTTTGATTTTTTTTGCATCTAGACATCAAAAATTCTTTTGAATTGAGTTAATTTTGTAAATCTTAATGTAGTTACCAATTTAAAAGTTAAACTAAACCTTCTTCTTTTTTCGCTGCTTACTGATTACAAATTAGGAATTAAAATCGGTAACTTTACCGAAACTGAGACTGTACTTGAAATATAAATAAAAATTCGAGATTGCTTTTGAAAGTGAAACGATGATTAGAGATAAACTTAAATAAACATTAGAAT
>NCKU01000899.1:0-31718 GCA_003675995.1 Dinothrombium tinctorium | reverse complement strand
ATTCTAATGTTTATTTAAGTTTATCTCTAATCATCGTTTCACTTTCAAAAGCAATCTCGAATTTTTATTTATATTTCAAGTACAGTCTCAGTTTCGGTAAAGTTACCGATTTTAATTCCTAATTTGTAATCAGTAAGCAGCGAAAAAAGAAGAAGGTTTAGTTTAACTTTTAAATTGGTAACTACATTAAGATTTACAAAATTAACTCAATTCAAAAGAATTTTTGATGTCTAGATGCAAAAAAAATCAAAGTTCGTTCCTCAAAATGTGAACTAAAATGAAATATGCATAATTATAGCTTGTAAAACTGTTGCACTACGCAATTAAAGTTGCTTGCAAAAAAATTTGACGCAAGGAAATTCAATAACAATCACGCGGTTAAAGAATCTAATTTTCTTTTTCAATTAATCAAAAATGTTCTTGATTTTTGATTCGAGCGAAACTTATCGTTTAAATTATAACTTTTGAAATACTTTATCTTCGATGGCATAGATTTTCGCAAAGTAAAATTGTCCTTTAGCTATAATTTATCTCTGCTTCTGCTATTTGTGAATATGGACATCAATGCTTCCACAAACTTAATTGACCTAAATTCTCTGAATAGCTTATTCACGCTTTTATTTCATTTATTTCACTAACACTACTCAGAGCAAAAATTTCTCATTTTGTGTGCAAAGCTTAAAGTAAAAGAAACTTTTTTTTGGCTCCGTGTAGTACAATCTATAACAAAACTAAAACGACGTGTTCATTTGAAGAGGAAAATGAATCGAAATTTTTCGAAATTAAATTTTAAATTGCATAATATAAATATATAATAATAATTGCCATAATCGGAAATTAAAATGTATTATTGTGCTAAATAATTATTTCATAATTTTGCCATCATGACGAAACTAATTACAAACGTTTACAGATGATTGCTAGAGCGCGAACGGCGTTCAATTCTCAAGTAACAAAGAATCTCGCATTCCGAAAAGAACAATTGAAATCATTGAGAAGACTTTTAAACGAAAATGAAGACGTGATTATCGATGCACTTAGACAAGATTTGCGGAAGCCACCATTTGAAACTGTTGTGACCGAAATCGAATGTCTTCGAAATGAAATAATTGGCACGTTGATGAATATCGACAGCTGGACTAAGCCGAGACCAATAACAAAAGCTATTGCTACTCTATTTGATGAAGGATTCGTACAACCAGAGCCATACGGAGTTGTTCTGATAATCGGAACATGGAACTATCCTATTTCCTTGGCACTCGGTCCACTTATTGGTGCCATAGCTGCTGGAAACTGCGCTATTATTAAGCTATCCGAAATGACTCCTGCGACATCCGAAATAATCAGTCAATTATTGCCTCGTTATTTAGACAAGGAATGCTTTCATACTGTTATTGGTGGTGCTGAAGAAACGCAACATCTTCTTAAAGAAAAATTTGATTACATATTTTTTACTGGAAGTCAGCAAGTTGGCAGATATGTTAATCAAATGGCAGCGAAAAACATGACACCCATCACATTGGAATTGGGAGGTAAAAGTCCTGTTTACATCGATGAAACTGTACCTAACTTGGAAACTGCAATTCGGCGAATATTATGGGGCAAATGCTTGAATGCTGGTCAGACCTGCATTTCCCCCGATTACATGCTTTGTACGCCGAAAGTACAAGAATACTTGTCAAATATCGCAAAAAAAATTCTCAAAGAATTTTTCGGCGAAGATCCTCGTATTAGCAATGATTTATCTCGCATCATAAATGAGAAACACTTTTAGTAAGTTTTTAAGCAACGATTGTTCACTTATTCCTTTGATTATAGTCGTTTAGAGAAGTTGTTGGAATCAACTTCAGGTAAAAAAGTTATCGGAGGCAAAGTTCATCGTGAAGAACGTTACATTTCGCCCACCATTGTCACTGATGTTACTTTCAATGATCCTCTTATGCAGGAAGAGGTTAGTACATTTCAAGAAGATATGTACAACTTTAATAAAAAATGATTAAAATTTTTTGCAGATCTTCGGTCCAATTTTGCCTGTCGTAACTGTTAATGGAGCAGAGGAGGCAATTAATTTTATTAAAAACGGTGAAAAGCCATTAACAATATATTTATTCTCTTCAAGTTCATCCGTGATAAACAAATTCTTAAAAGAGACGCAGAGTGGTTCCGTATGCGTTAACGACACTATCATGCATTTTGCTGTTGATACGTTGCCATTCGGTGGTATCGGTGGCAGCGGAATCGGTCGATACCATGGCAAATATTCTTTCGATACATTTTCTCACGAGAAGGGAGTATTGATTCGCAGTTGGAATCCGCTTGTAGAAGCGCTCGGATCGTAAGTTGATTGCAGTTGTTTATTTGCAACTAATTTCTTTTAACTTTCCAGATTTCGATACCCACCGTACTCTCCGCGCAATATGAATTTTCTCAACTTTTTGCTGATGAAACGAAGATCATTTCCATTCTCAGCATCGCACATCGCCATGTTCTTCTTCGGCATAGCGGCAGTTGTCCTGTTTCAAAACTTATGGCTTTGAACAATTTTCTTGAAAATCAATTAAACATCATTTATAATAAGCTCTATATTTTTGTTGTTTAAAAAAAATAAAATTTTGCGGGCCAAAAATAACTTGCACAATCTGTGTACAATTTATTTAAAAATTCACATTTTTATTAAATTAAATATTTACAATGTAAACTGAAATTTAATAACAAAGTGCAGATGAAAATTAATAATAAAGTTCAATTCCCTCTTTAGAATCGAACGAGATTGAATCGCTTCAATTAAGGTGATAAATTCTCGCCAGGTAGAAAAGAGTATTGCAAGGAAAAACTTGAGCAAAAGAGAAATCATAATTTAATAGCAGATATTACAAATTTTTTAATAGTCTTATAATTTGAAACGTAAAATAAAACCTCAGATATATTAACAAAAGCTAGCAAACAGTTAAAAGGTGATAAAGTCGAAAGATTTTTTTTCTGCTCACCATTTCTCTATTTTAAATTCATTTTTTATACTAAGAGTAAATGATTTGATCATATTTGTTAAAATCATACTTTTCTCAATAAGGTAATTAATTTATTTTAAATGAATAAAGCTGGCAAGTAAGAATAACTTTCACAACTATTTGCTTTGAGAATTTTGGCTTTGTTTACTTTTATAGTCTAAAATTTTAGTTTTTATTATCATATATAAAACAACGATTAAAGATTAAATAAAAATGGAAATTTTTTTTTCTTTGTGGTTTTTCAGATAACTCAAAAACTAGGTTCTCAAAAATTTGTATTTTTCCACAGGGGAAATCTAATTCTAAGATATGAAAATTCTTAGAATTGAATTCTTAAAATTCTTAAGGCTACGACCATTACTCATTTTGTAGCTTGAAAATAGGTGTAGGTTGAAAATAGCATGGGAAAATTTCTAATTTGCAACAACTTTATTGTTATTAATCACCTTAATTAAGACCTCGACTATCTTTTAACTATCGTAAGATTCTTGTCTCATAACTTGTATAAAGTGAAAAATAATATTTTTATAATTTGAAAGTTTCGAGCGCTAAAATACATGAAAAGAGGTACTTTGGGTACTTTTTCTAGGATCGCTTTCTCATTAATAAGGAAGATTCACTTGGCAATTAAATTCGAATAAAAAATATTTACAAGAGGCATCTTTGTACACGACACTTTTCTGACGAAAGCATTAGACTCGAACTATGAAATCATTTTCAAGATTTTAAACTTATTTGCAAAACATGAGCTCCGTGAATTAAAAAATTATTGAAAATCAAAACGATAAAAAATTTGAAAATAAACTTCAAAAATTGTTATTTGAATCGGTATCGAGCAATAAAATATTTTAATGAATGTTTTTCAAGAAATGAAAGCGATTCAAAACTTCAAAATAAAAATTAAATAATTTTACTTAAAAAGTGTGTTGAAAATTTGTGGCGTGCCCGTTTGCCAAAATGCCACACATATCAACAACGGTCACCGTACGAAGAGTTACACGCGTAAATCGTCGCACTTCGCGATTTGCAAACACAGCAAAGCATGACAACTCGGCTATCGCAACATTTGTGCATAAAAACACTACGCTCCAGGCAAAAGAGGGACTTTAACTGAACGTCGCGTGCTCGCAGCCTCACTCTCTCTCCCTTCGCTCTCAACGAGCTCGGCACAACCGCGTAGCCCAAATAAGCGTGTCACTCACCGCACGAGTATTCTCGTTACTTAATGAGAAAGTATTTGTATTTGTGTAATTTTAACACAAATTACACATACACATTTTAACGAACCTGAGTTATAGTGTCGCAAAGCGCGTTACAAAAGATTTAAATTTTTAGCTTCAATACGAAAGAGGGCAGTGTTTTGTTAAACTTTATAAGAATTAAGAACAATTCGACCTATTTTTTCTCCTCCGGATCTTATATGATGTATTTTTGTTCTAGTTCTTCTTTAATTACATCGATTCTGCATTTTGATCTTGATCTTGTTCACATGCAGCTCATTAAATGAAAATTCACTTAAAATTTAAATTTTGATCTAACTTGTTTGAACCTCATTCAGTTATAAGATAAAAATCAATTCGGCAAAATTTATTTTTTTTCGGCCCAAATTTATCTTTAATAAATTATCTAAATTAATAAATTCATTTATTGTTTCGTTTCTAGTTTTAAATTAAAAACATAAACATAACGAGATAAAACTAGTGTTTTAAACGTTGAGAAACTTTTTAGTACTTGAATAACTTTAAAAAATTTATGTTTTGAATGTTAAACGTTTTCAATTTCCTTGAAATGTTATTCATATTTATTGCAGTAAATTACTCGAGCTTCAATGGCTTTTAATTGTATAAATATGAGCGAGGAATGTATTCAAGGTTTAAAACACAAGCGACATGCATTCATTGCTTTCTTCGTCTTTCTGTGCAAAATTTGCGTGAGTAAAAAGCTCTTCGTTTGTATTTTTACGCGTGAGCTGTTATTTCTTTCATCGTCATAACAAAATAATAAGCAAAGTTAGCATTTGTTTTGCCTTCAGTGAAGTTAACATAGTTATATTCAAAATTTTTGCCATAATTAACGCATTTATTAATCGTAATTTATGAAAAATCGATTCTGTCTAGGTAATTATGTTAGATTCACATATTACAAACAGATTGAGAACTTCAAATCAGAATAGGCTTTCATTGCATTTTTATTTAAATTTTTTCGATGCTTAAAAGTGTATACGATGATTGGTACGTAGATGCAATGCTGTGAGATGGTTGATACGGTTGATTCGTGTCGATTTATTTTGCTTAAGATGCAAATTTTTAACACAAACGCTTATTTTAAAAATTCGTACGTAGATGTTTGAAAAGTTTAATTTTAGTAAATTGCAACTAAATTTAAAAAATCAAATGATTCTTTGCACAAAAATAAAAAGTTCTAAAATCTTAAAGAAGGCAAAAGAAGTCAAAATTCTGGATTTCAACAAATTGGTTCGATTGCTTCGCTTTTCAGACGCAAAAACAGCCAAATTTTCAAGAGAACAAGTAGACGAATGATTGAGTAATTGCTTAATTAAGTGTATTGATATGAAAGAAACTATGAAAAAATGGAATAAATTTTTATTTTATACATCGAGTTTAGCATGGACTTTGTATTTATATTTCTAATATTTTCAATTCACTTCTAAACAATTGTTCATAAATTTGTGTAATATTTTTTTATATTTTTACATTTAATGCCTATCAACTTAATTATCTAATAGCTGTTGATCTATGTTTAACAGTGACATAAAAAAGTTACACGGTGAACAGAAAAAACTTGTGCTCTATGTTCTCTTTTCTCTCTTCACGCAAATATTGAACATCGAATTCATGTTTCATTCAATCAATGAAATAAAAAGTTGTACAAAAGGCACTTAAACATTTCGAATTGTCTCATTAAACTTACGATTAGGTTAAAATAATGGAAACAGCGGTTTGTTTGCTCTGGCGATCAGCTAAAATAACAACAATACATAAAACTTGTTAAAGAAAAACATTGAAAAAACTCGCGTTGTGATGTAAATGATGTAAAATACTTTTTGTCGTGTTTCTGTGCTTTCGCACCAATGCTTTTTGGCTTGATGATTTTGCTCTTATGCTTATTTTTCATGCTAATTTTTAAAAAATTGCGTCAATTTAATTACAGTTAACAAATTAAATTTTTTTTATGTAACAAAAACATTTCGATTGAAAATATGTAAATTAAAAGTGCAAATTTTATGAACATTTTCAAATCTAATATTTGCACTACGTATCAACTTCTTAAAAATTCGCTGATTAGTTCTTTTCGTTCGTTTCACGACTTTGTCGAATTTGGATGAAATGAATAATAAAAACGAAGAGATAATTGACAAAAATTAAAAATTCTCTTTTCATAGTTAAATCAAATGTTTTTTAACTTTTACTGAAATTTTCCATATCTTCACGAAATAAATACGTAGTCCAATAAACCAAGTTGAATAGCGCAAACATCAATGGGAAAAATATGCGTGAAATCACGTCGATTCGCTTCGATCGTGTAGGAAACTTGGACAACCAAAGCGAGCAGCAATTGCCTTTTTGCATTCGAGAATGGACTTCGCACGGTTTCGCATACGGCTGGGAGAGAAGCGGCTTCTGAAAGAAAATGGAAGCAAATAAAAATAAATTGTTTACGTCATTAAGACACAATGTAAACACTTGCGGCTAAAACAGTACCATGTGATATTGGGCAGGCTCTTCGATTCGATTGCCATCCATATCCCAACGGCGAGGAGGTAAGCAAACTCCAGAAGAAGCGAAACCCCTTGCAGCTCTGTGAGCATCACTTCTAGAGGCGTAGTTGACGAGGGCAAATTCAAGCAGCGCCCCGAACACAAACGTTAAGCAAACACCTGTCCAAACGTCGATCGCTTTAGTGTAGCTGACAGGAGGCAGCGATGCATTGATTCCGGAGATTTGTGTTGCCATTGTTAGCAGTGTCGTGACACCAAGCGATACACGAGCGGGAATTGCGTTTGGATCCAACCAGAATGAGACCCATGAGACAATGACCAACATACAACACGGAATGTAGATTTGTATCAAATAGTAACTGAATTCCCTTTTGAACACGAATTCGACTTTCAGACAACTGTACTCGCCAGTATTTGTCCGACTCGTGCAATATTTAGTGTAATGGTTTTGTAGAGAAAATCTCGGCAAATGCAAGCTATTTGTTATTTGCACAGGATCTCCGTCTTTCCAAAGAAACACTAGATCTTCAGTTGTGTACCCATCTAATAAGAATAATTAGAATTAGCAAAATTTATCTCTCTTTGTCGTTTGTTGTTTCGAAAAATATTTGATTTTGTCAGCAAATGATTGCTTTGTTAAAAAACCACCAAAAAACGAAGAAGTTGAAGCATTTAGACCAGATAGTGAGGAAAAAATGAATTTTGGCATTTAATTCGACTCAAATCGATGTACACAAAATTAAACCGTTAATTGTTATATAATCGCTATTTAGTGCCAAAGCTTAAAATGATTGCATCCATAAAATGTTTTTCTTTTTTAATTGCGTTCTAACGACAAAAAGATCACTTTAATGAATTCTCCAATTATTTTTTAGCTCTTCCTTAGCTTTTATGCTGCTGCAATCGACTTTTTTATCAGTAGAACATTTGTGGAAAACAAATCTGCTCTAGTTTCGTTTTCTCCCCTCAGATCATTACATTTTTTCGACATGATATAAATAAGATCAGCTTTGTTCATCAAAACAACCTAATCAATTGAGATTAAATGAGGATTTGGTTTATTAAAAGTGATCGGAAAACTCTAAATATTGAACGCTTTCAAATCACTTCACACTCTTAAATCTTTTCATTTTTAAACTGAACTATTCTACGAACATATTTTATAAAATATCTAACTACATAAGAAAAACTAAATTTTTAAATAACATCATGAAAATCATCTAAGTGATATCTTTCAGTTTTTGTTTCGTTTCATTATTATTTTATTTTCATAATTTCTAATGTAGTCTAGTTGTAATGAATAAAATTTGAATTCTAACTCGAATTGTTTCGAATATAAGCATGCAAACATGAACATATTTCCTCTTGCAATTCGCCAGATGCCTAATTTGGCTAAATAAAAATAAATACAATAAACTAAGTGTAAAAATAGTGAAACTGATCACCTCTCTTCTTCTCATAATCATTTGCTTTACACTTTACAGCATTTGTTCGAAAGTCTCTAATATTCTAACAAGGAAGCTGCTTTTTGTGCCCGCTCCCGATTTCAATGAAACTTGATACATAGATAGAACTTCATTAGTGTATTAAGAACCATCCTCATCATTGGTGCGAATTTTTCGCGTGAAGCAAATTATTTGGGTGCAAACTTTAACATTAAGTCTATGGAGAAAAATTTTGTTTTTTCGATTGTAAGCACAACCGATTTCAACGGATTTTCGTCCGGTTTGTTTAAAATATTAAAATACTCATTATCTGCTAGATATTTTTCTTATCTCCATTATTATTATTAATGTTAAAACATTTCAAAAGCAATTTTTCAATGCTTTAATACAGAGTTATAACTTGAACCGTGAACTTCACGAGCTCTTAATATAGCAGTTGAATAGTTCTTTCATATAAAACAAAGGGGTGAAAATAGGTTGAGATTAGGCCCGAAAAAAAACAAAATTTTTCTCCATAGACTTAATATTAAAGTTTGCACGCGAATAACTTGGCTTCATGCGCAAAATTCGCACTTATGATGGAGTAATTCTTAATACAGACATGCGAAGCATTCGTAGTGCATAATTTTGTTACTTTGTAAAGTTTATTGCAAATTTTGATATATGCGTTTTCCTTTTCTTTTCACACGAATGTAATAATAGAAACTAAAAAAGTGAAAGGGTGGAGTTGGTAATCACAAATTTTTTAACTTTTGTCAAGCAGCGATTCGGGTGTGCTCTTAAATTTTTGGCTTTGATTGAATAATATTTTTGAGTTTTTTGAAATGCAATATTTGTTAGTTTTTATAAAACAGCTTTGAAAATAATTAACGCTTAAAGTAGTTTTTTAAGCATTGAATTTAAAAAAGGAAAGAAACGAAGAGAAGTTTTTTGTGCCTGTGAAACATGAATACTAGCAGTGAACAAAACATTGTGTTTAATAATTTAACACAACAGGAAAACACTTTAATGAGAAAGTTTTTTTGTACACGAAAACGAATAAAAAGAGTTCTGACGTTTAGATTGAGATTGATTAAATACCATCGAAACTGTAAATTAAACATTAAGATTCGGAGCAAAAAACGCACATGGAACTTCATTTTTTAATCTTAATTAAGTGAAGTGATAAAACGAAACGAAAGCTGAAATAAATTATTCTTTTGTTTTTGAAACGCTCAGAAAAAGAAGCGCAGAGAGCGACATTAATCAAACATGATTTCAAAATTTAACTTTCAACTCAAATTATCGCATTAGAGTAACTGTGTTCATGATTATTTGAGAAGCGAAAAGAATGCAACTTACAACTTGCCATTCTCATCATGCAAGTTTGCTTATCGAGAGGATAGTATTTTAAGTCCATCGGGCAGGCAAGAATAAGTGATATGCGAATCGAGTAGAGCACTTCTCCACTTGGATAGATTCTGAGTAAAACGTTTGGCATAATGATCTCGTGCGTGTGGCCTTCTTTTTCGTTAGAAAAAAATAAATCTGGCTTCCAAATTCGATTGGGATCAGTGAGGACCAAGTAAGGTAATTTGCCGTTCATGTCATCGTACTGCAACCGTTCATCTTTCCATTGTTCGCGAAACGTTATCTGCACCGAGTATTCCTGAAAGAAACAAAACCATTAATCATGTGAAGAAAGATACTCGTGAACGTCTTCATTTGTCTAGTCTGTTGAACTTTCCCAACTGTCTGCTTTCTACTCTCAACTTCTTATTCTCAAATTTTGCGAGATTATTTAGGTTGGTCTTATATAAACTCCAAAGCACATTGTCCATAATATTTTCAAACTGAGAAATTTTAAAATTTACATAATTTCTTTGAATAGATAATAGAATAGAATAGAATAGATAAATTTACATTCCTTTAGCGAGAATTTTTTGTTAACTAACATCAAAGCTGTCAGCAGCGTTCTAAAGAAAATATTTTAGATTATATTTAAAAAATTATGAATGCATTCATCTGAAAGTCAATAAGTTTTAACTATGCAAAATTCAACTTTTTGTCCTCGTTACCCACAAACTTAAGCGCAAAATGTTCATATACAAATAAGCTTTATTTTATGGTATAGTCTCGACTTTGAATCTGAATTCGAAAGAATATTTTACAATTTTAACAAACCAACTGTTCTCACAAAATAGAAAAAGCGGCACATTTTTGCTTCATTTCATAATATTCTTCTTTTAAACAGCAAATTTGAAATGAAGCAAAGAAAGCTCCAGCTGTGGCTGTGCAATTTATGTACCAATATTTTATTTTCTATGTTAGTTAACTTTTTCAGTTTTTCTCTGTATGATTAAATATCTAATTCAATGAACAACGAAGAAAAATTTTAATTTATAATTAAACCATTCTTATCTTTATTCAACTGAAAGCATAAAGAAAAGTAAAATTGTTTTTAAAAATTATATCTTTTAAGCGTATATGTAAAATACAATTTTGCAATTTTTAAATTTTATTAAATCTGTTCTTTTCTGTGGCTAGTAGATGTTTCTCAGCTCAACTTTATTATTAAATTGTTTATAAATTCTTAATTATAAATTTTAATGTATATCACGCAAACATTTGCAGAAAGTTTCTTTGTTTCAGAAAGAATGTTTGTCCAGGAGCGATCATTTAATATCTTATCACTCTGAAACGCATCAATTTTGACCGGAGTTCAGGACAAAATTAAAAGCATTTGAAAGTAAAATCAAGCACAATTATCAATTTTGTTTAAATAAACGTTTTCAGTTTATTTGAGTGAAGGTGAATAGTAAAATGTGTGCTTAAGTGAGTGAAGAATAGTTTTTCAATTGTTATTTTCGTGTGACGATTTCATTACAAGTTAATTAAATTGCTTTTGTATTGGTAAGAACAAAAAGAAGTTAGAAAGAATTCTTAAACAAAAATATTTTAAAAACGTCGGAAGCAAAAATAAAAACTTCGACATTATTTTAACTTTGATCCTTTGCAAATGTAGTGAGCAACCTTAATTCAACAGATTCATTGTTGTTTCAGAAAATGTATTGCCGCTATGCATATCATTTCCTCGCCGTTCGAACGTTGGTCAGCAAATTGAACAAAGTTCTTTCTTTCTTATCACATTTAAAAGCGATTGCAAGCAGTCGAGTTTCAACGCAAAGTGGAATGTTCATTTTATTTATACACCAACACATTTCACAAATATTTTTTCAAAATTTTACAAACGTGAAATTAACGTGTGCAAATAATAAGTGATTTCAGTGTGACTTGTTTTGTAAAAATAGTTGTTCACGAGTTATCGTTTGTTTGTTTGTTAAATGACAGTTGTGAGCATCAAGTCTTTTCATTCAATCTCATTGTTTTTTCGATTTCATCAAAGGTAAGAAAAGAATTTACTTGCATTTTAAACATTTATCGCTTTAAATGTTTTTCATTTATTATAAAATAAAGTTTTATATTTTAAATTGAAAAACGCACCATTAGCTTGCGTCTCTCCTTCAATTATCGCTGGGACAAACATCTTTTCCGAAACTCTATTTCTCTTTATTATATAAATTGCTAATACCAATAAATAAATTTTATGAAAATTCACCAATAAATCATGATAATAATGATTGCATACAAAAGCATAATGCTGTGCATTTAGCTGAACTAATATTCGACAATATTTATCTGACGATGGGTGAAGCAATTTGATACACATGTGGCAAGTAATTCCCTCACCGCTCTCCGTTTGAGCCACACACAATTTTCAATTTTTTGTTAGCATCTAGAATAAAACTGAAGATTTGTTTAGTGATAATTTTATTAAAGTATCAGATTGTTTTCTTATACAACACAAGCAAAATAAACATAATCAAATAGAATTAAATGATTTGAGCAAAGCTTTATTATTTGTGTATGGCTTTTCGAGAACTGATTTGTACATTACATTCTTGTTAGCGAATTTCCGATCATTCTCTCAGATTATTAGACTTCTTAACTTTCTTCGATGATTTTTTTCAAATAGCTTGAGTTTGCTTATTACTAGGGCTGGCAATTTTGGCGAATAAAACTGACAAAATTCGGCCGGCGATCGGCTCAAAAAATTATGAAATTTCGGCAGATAGAAAACTGTTTTGTTTAAATAAAAGCAATTAAAATGCGCAATCATATAATATTCATCATTCTCCTTATTAAAAGAAAGCCTATTTTCATGTAAGAAAACTGTGTTGCGAGAATGAACGCTCCATAACAAGAGTTGTGATCCGAGCGAAGAAATATTTTTCACTAAATTTGTTTTTTAATTATTTCACAAAGTTATAATAGGCAAAGATTCTTCGAGGCACTTGGGATTTTTTGTAGAGTAAATTTTTCAATAATCGAAAATTAGTGTGTTTCGTTGTATGCATTAACTTTTCCAAATAAAATGTCGATTATCGAAAAATAAGCTAAACTGTAAAGCATCACGAATAATTGAGCTTCTCTTATAAATTGCTTTACAGTTAAATTTAGTTTCGATAATCTAAACATTTTATCGGTAGTACATATACTGCAATTTGTGCTCTTAAATTATTTTGATAGCGGAGTCTATGTTATTATTTTTACGAAATCGGCTAATATAATTCGGCGATTTTGGCGAATAAAATTTTTTAAAATTGTGCATATTAACTTATACCTGTCCAAACTGAGCTTGCACAAAAATTAACTTAAAAAATTTTAAAGTTAAAGAGTTGTGATAAAAATTTTTATATTTTAAGAAGAACGATAAATTTGTCTTGTTTGAACATACTTTTTCAAATATTGCAAAGTGGGGACAAATTTTGAATAACCTCATATTTCATTTTTACCCTTATTTAAAAATTTTGTCCGCTCTTTTTAAAACTTGCTTATTTTCACATAAATTTAAAAAATTTTTTAAATCTTTTTCCTTGATTTTAAGTGTTCAAACCCTCTTTGAACTAAACACAAAAAGAATTAACTACCCATTCATCGAGAAGACAAACAAAATTTTCATTTTTTATTTGAAATTAAAAATTAATTGTTTTTGAACTCAATGCTTTTTTTAACATAAGTTCTCCATCGGATGGACAAATTTTTATGAGTATCTTACATTTTTATGGATAATTTTTGTGCCGAAAAATACTTTTTGATGAAAACACGAATTATGAGAGAATCAAAATGGAGCCTAAGTTTGCGAAAGAGCTCATCTTGAAATGATCACCACTGCAATCGCGAGACCACAATGAAACTTTGTGCAAGTTTAGTTTGGATATGTTTTATATGCTTATTTAATGTTTTTGGCAAACATTTAAGTTTTCGGTTACGCCGATTTTTTCCAGCCATAACTTATTGACAAATATAAATATGACATATTCTGGACAAATAGCTCTTCGAGACTTATTGTTATCACTTCCACTTCTTATTTTAAATTTTTATACGAAAACCATTCCAACGATTCTCTTTTAAGCGAATGTATGATTGAATGCTTACTCATAATTAGACAAAGAGAAGATTTAATTTCGCTTTCAATATTAAAAAGTTTTAAACAAAAAGATTGCTTCTATCCTTTCTGTGATACATGAACTGAATTAAGGACTTTATATAAAAAATTAAATTTTGACCATTTCTTTTTTAATAAACCAATAAAATTCAGTTTGAATTATGATAATTCTTATGCCATTTAATTGGTGTTAATGCACCAAATTATTTGTTATTCAATAAGTAAATAAATAAAATAAAACATAAAATAAAATCAATTTCATAAGACTCTTTATTTTTCAGTCAAGCTTATACAGTTCAACTCGCTTGGAAGAAGTTTTACTTAAAAGGAAGAAACTTTGAAAATTTGGCTCTTCTAACATTTGAGCTGGTACTTTCGGAAAAAGCGAATGAGGTAAAACTGCACTTGATCGATTTGAAAATTTATAGTAAATATAAAGTTTTTATTGATTTTTTTCGCTCTAAACTAAAAAAATGAACGCTTCACTTAATTCTTCACAAATGAAATCTTGATTTACATAAGGTTTCGCAAAAAAAAAACGTGAAAGTGTCGAAATGCTTCTTTGCTATGAATAGTTTCTTACATAATGGTAGTGTTATGCAAAAATATCGCATACTCACCATGTCGAGATCACTGATTTTGCTTATGCTACGTAAATATATGTTCACACGAACTATACTTGGACCATCTGTGAATAGAAGAAAAGTTAACTGTTAACATCTTTAAATTGTTGAAACAAATTTTTTAAAGTGTTAAAAAATTGATTCTGCTTTACTTCCGATATTCAAATTTTAATTTCCAAAATACACCTGGAAAATGAATTATCTAGCTTGCGATTTTTTCTCAATGCAACCATGACGAATGTAAGCGATGCAAAGTAGTAAACGAATGTAATGCGTTTTAAACGTGGAAAAAATTCTTGCGTATTCATTGTTAAATGCACCGTAAACAAATGAAGCTTTATGTTCTTACTACATAAATGAGCTTCTATTCGGTAAGAATAGAATAATGAAATATGAAGGAAAACAAAATCGGATTAGCTAAGTGCCACTAAAACTAACATTTTTGTGTTCATGCAAATAAAATCGTTTTGTTTAGACAAAACTTAAGTGAGATAATGTCAAAGTGAAAAGGCTTTTTCTTAAGAAGATATATAACAGTTTGTGCTTAAATCAATAACGAAAGAACTAAATTATTATTTATCTTGAACCATAAGCGTTTATTGACTTGTAAATTGTATGAACTTTTATGGTTTTTAGATGGAAGTGAATCTCTGACTAGTTAACAGCTTATTGAATTGCAATATAGAATCTCCTTAATCATGTACCACACCATCTCTGATGATTAGATCAGATCAATCTTAAGCATCGGTAAATGTATTGTTAACAAGAAACAATTATAACAACTTAAAAATAAATAAATTTAAAAAAAACTGACGGTTGTTCGATATCTTAGTGGGGCATTTAATTTTTCTTTTTGCGCCAGATACCTAACCAAAGATAGAGTTTATGCATTTAAACAAAAAATTACAAACTTTTAAAAGCCAAATTATAAGTCAAAATGCTTGATGATTAATTTTAAAGGTTTTACGATTTGTTATCAATCCTAAACCTTACCGTATTACCTCACAATATGCCGCATGCCGATGTGTCCTGAAATTTGATTTTTGTTTTACTTCATACCGGCATGCCATTATAAACTGAACTTTTTAAAATACATTTTAAAATTTAATTTGATCACTTTCATTATTTTTTTAACTTATTTTATGAGGAGTTTGTTGAATAACCATTTTTGACTCTTGTTTCTTCAGTCCGTAACTGATGTGTTTCTATTCCTCGAATTGATTAACATGTGCATATTATGAATACGGTGTGTGTAAGCGATTACAAAGTTTGATAAATTATGTTTGTAAGTGCTGAAAATAAAACATTAAAAATTTGTTTATATGAGTGTTTAGATTAAAGCTCAAAAAAGAATTCTGTTTATCATTCTCTTCGTACTGTTCATTGCGCATTGTTTCAACAATTGAGAGTTTTCAATGTGACAAGGGAGTATTTTGTAAGCAATGTAAAAATAAAGAAAATCCTTATGGAATCTGATGAAATTAAAAAAAAAACGAAGTTTGTGTGCCTCTTCCTGCTGATTCTTATAAACAAGCTCATGTGGGTTTCCACTGAGTCCAAGCTTAAGTCGATTCTACATTTTACTGAAAAATTTCATTTAAACCAGAAACATTTTATTTGAACTTTTCAATGCATATTTTGAAAGCATTCAATTCGCGTAAGAATAAGAAAATAATTTCTGCTTCTTTTTTATTTTAATTTCTTCGCTTGAGAGTAAATTTTTAATCAATTTTTTTCCAAAAAATAAAGCAATAAAATGCGCGTCATAACCGATAGGCATGATCGACAATTAACAACATTAAGATTGTAATCATAATAAATGCAAAATCAAAACTGTCATCATGATAAAAATTAACGAAATAAAATTCATTATGAGATTGCACATCAGAGAATTTTACTCATAAATTATAATAGCAAATGATAGTAAATTTTAATCATAGCCGCACTGAAAACAAAGTAGAAATAATTCTCTGTACAAACTTTGATGTCGCTATTTCTATTTTTCTAAAATATTTCCCATTTACTGAAATGCGTTTTCTTCAAAAAAATAAAATGTTCTTCCTATAACGTTTTTCAGATAAAATGTACCATGCATCTAATGTCACATTCTGTGTTCTTACTTCGCAATTTTTTATATCAGCGAAAATGAAACAAAAATGGAAGCGAAAATTTGCTTTCATATCAATCGTTGATGGCAATAAACGTTATTTTTGACTTTGCTGCAAGTAATTTTCTCATTTCTTTTGTTTCTTGCGCAATTCAACAAGAAGATAAAATGTCAACCACTCTGAGTATAAAACTTTTTTGTTTAAATGCTTTCGTCGCGATTCAAAATGAAAATCGATAAAGTTTTTCGTTGAAAATCAATTTGATGAAAAAACAAATCGCAAACATTTGATTAAATTACTTTATCTTTTCTTAACGCGGCTAGAAACTTACCCGTAGCTCCAGATGCGTTCAAGCCACTCGGCCGAATGCGATTATCGTAACGTCCGTCACCAATAATCGAGTCAAGTATTTTCTTTTCAATGGTTCGTAGATTAGATCCTGTCCTTTTTTGAGCATTTCGATGGAGAAATGTGAGAAAATTGCCACTTACGCAACAAGAAAAAAAGAAAGGCAAAAAAATTTCCGCCAAATCATAATGATATTCGCAGCTTAACCTACATATAAAACTGAATGTACGCTCTACTCAATGGTAACACTTGCTTAAAGCGATGCTTTGCATATAAAAGATCGCCGTTTTCGAGTGTGCGAGAATTTTTTCAGTTTTTTCATTTTGATCATTCAAAAAATTTCTTTGAATTGACAACTAACGAAAAAGATTGATTTTCTCGGTTGAATTCGGTGAAAAATTTTTCAATGTTTAGAAATAAGGCTCGTACTTGTTTTTCGATGAATGCTGCGCTCACTTTCACTGAAATTTCGAAATAGTGAATTTAATTTAGTGATTTATTTCGTTTTATTTTTGTCGTGATTTATGATGTTTTTGCATCGAGTGAAGCTAAAAAAGAAACGCATTGCGTTTTTCTGCTGCATTACTTTTGCTCGAAACGAAACGAAAAACAATTTTCAAATAATGTTTTACTTTACTTTACTTAAGCTTAAGTAAAAGTGTTGTTCAATTTTTCACAAAAAAAATTTCTTTTTGAAGCATTTCAAACAAATGAAGTTTGAAAAATATGTGACACAATGCAATTGTAAAATCGAATCACGAATTGCGGGTCTAAATCGACTTCGAACAATTTCGATTGTGAACAATGCAATTTACTCAACATAAATGAACAGCGACCAACAATCAGTTTCGAGCACATTCTTATTTGGCTTTTGTTCCGAAGCAAAAATTCATTGTGAAAATTGTGACACAAACGTGATGAAATCACGTATTCGTGTAGACACTTCGTTCTCTTCAATTTATTTGATTCGTGACACCAAACATTTTCGCTTATTTTGAAAGTTAATTTCTTTATCCAATCAAAATCCTATACTTTGCAAGTTTTTTTTTGTAAATCTATCGTAACTAACTTCCGTTGTGCTTCATCCTCTTAGAGCTCTTCATACATCATTCAATAAAAGCTATCCATTCGAATTGACAGCTACGAATTTGTTTTTGTTTTGTGGATAAAAAATTTGCATTTCTTGAAAATTTCACACGAATGCAACTTCAAATACAAAAATTGAAATATGGAAACTGAATGTATGAACAAAGAATGTAGGTAATTACAAAAAGCGATTCATTAGAAAGCGATCTTCATAATGCTACACGCATCGAAGATAAAGAACTCGATTTTCTTGACTAAAATGAACAGGAAATAATAATTTTGTGAATTGAAGCAGAAATTTAGTAAGATTAGCGTAAATTGCATGCATGTATTGAATACATAAAGAGATGTAATTGTATTCAAAATGGAATACTATTATTATCTCATGTTAAGAAATCGCACTGAAAGTTTAGCACAGTGAAAGTAATCTTTGAATTTTGCGCTTCATTTAAGCTTCAGTATATTGCTGGATTATCATCATTTAACTATTAGGTTAAAAAAGGCGTGAAACGTGAACGAAATAAAATTTTCGATGAAGTAAATTCAGTAAACTTACCTGCAAACAGTTTGCAGCGTAAATAAAACGAATACGATCAAAAAACACTTAAGTGGTTGCGATTGCTTCATAACTTTTTCATTCGATTTGTTCAATGAAAATGTTCAACGTAATTGAATCTGAAACGAAGAGAGTACGAAGTGTTTTTAGTCATATCGAAAATAAAATTTTGTGAAAATGGCGAATGAGCGAATGTATGGTTTTATTTTCACGCAATTTGTTTTTAATGAAGCAATTGAATAAAAAAGGCATTTTATTTGAAAAAGTGCGCGTTTTCAACGATGAAGCAAGAGACAATTTCAAATTGAACTGAAAACGAAAGCGCGTATTTGTTCGCTTTTATCGCCAAATTGTTTAATGGAGAGAATCACAAATCACTTTCACGTTTAAATGGGCACTGGCGTTCTAAACCTAATAATTTTCGTCATTTATTTTCGAAAAGAAAAATCATGAAAAGAAGCTTAATGCTTGTTGCCGCTTAGTTGCGTTATTTTTGTTGAGCAAAATTAGTGGTCACTCGTTTCGATCTACTTTCTTGACATTCAACTTCAAACTTATTCTTTCATCGACGAAAACGAGCAGCGAACACTATTTTGACTGTTGTTTTCACACTTGGCACATGAAAAGAAACTAGTGTAAGTGTTTGATCGTCTCAGACAAAACCATTTATTTAATTGATATTTCGAGCAGCGTATAGGAAAGAAATTGCTCGCTTGTCACTTTGTCAGAAACAAACGCTAAATGCAATCATTAAGTGTAGAGAGAAAACAAAAACGAAACATTTTGCTTTGCTGTACTTCACTTTATAATTAATCTTTTAAATGAGTCTTCTTTGCAAGCGCTGTTTGATTGACAATTTTATTGTATTTCTAAATTTTAAAACTGCAAAACACTTTTTTTAAAACAACATTTGTTATACAAAATTTATGCAACTGTCAAACTTTCAAATTTTAACTTAATTTGCTGAACTCATGTGAGAATCGCTGAACTTATTATTAGAAAAATTTTTTACAGCGCATATTAGTAAGAATGTAAGAAAATTAAGATTCAAGAGGCAAATTTGAGCAAACATTCTAATTGCTTTACAAAGTTTTCTTCTTTCTTTTCATCTATTTTCTCTCTTTATTATGCGAGATTAAAACAAGCGTTTGCACGTAAAATTTGTCTTTAAAGCATAAAAACTAAACTTCATTTCCTAGAAAAATGTTTATAATTGAAATTTTTATTTGAGAAACATATCTTTAATTAAAAAATTCGTTAGCTTCACCAAAACTAAACTTAAGCAAGTGATATTAAATGAATTCTTAAGAAAAATATGTTTCTTCATCAGTTTAATTAAAAGTTTCTTTCCTGCTTAAGAGATAAGCTTTCGTTTCTTTCTGATTCTGGGAAAATTGTATTAAACTATTTTTAAATGATAGGATAGTAAAACATTTTTTATCAGCTGCATATTAATTAAAAACGCAATATTATGAATGCTTCTCATTGAATACAGTTTTATCAAAGTTGGTGAAATAAAAATACAGAAAATCATGAATATTCAAAAGATGTTTATAATTAATTCTTGCACGAGCTATACAATCAAGAAACTTGTAAACATTTTTTGAGTATTTCTTGATTCTCAAACGACAAATATTTTTGTTTATTTCTTTTTTGTAACAAAATTAAAGCCAAAATTTTGGCTTTAAAACTTTCAAAGTGTTTTCAAACTCATTTTCTCTGTTGAATTGTTTTTAATTGCAATTAGTTATCGATTTGATTGTAACGAGAAACATTTTGCAAGTGCATGAAATAAAAGCACGTATAAATCAGAGATAATTTAGTCGAATAGCTTTACGCACAATGAAACACGATAATTCATTAAATGAAAAGGAAAAATATCAAGCAGCAAATAAATTAAAACAGTAACTCATCTAATTACGTTTCAATGTGCATTTCTATGCGAAAAATAAAAGTTGAGAGATAAAGCAGCGTACAGCTTTGTCAGAGCGAAAAAAAAAACTTATTTTCTCCATAATTAGGAGAGAAAGGAGGAATTTTTGGACTGCAAAATGCATTAATTCAAAGAATCGAAGCCAAATTACTTATGAAGTAACAAATTTTCTTTCACAATCTTGTTCAGTTAAAAGTTTCAATGTATTTGCTCTCTTTCCAAGTTTAAAGACGACAAGAATAATTTTCACGTTTGTCCAATTATTTCTGCTGAAATGTAAGAGGAAAAAGAGGAAAATAAATCTCCATGCACTCAATTCAATTTGATTGAACATGAAACTGAATTCTTTTATTATGTTAACCTACAAAATTTCGAACACTTGCGATATTTCTATTCCGGCAGAATCGATTATTTGCTTAAACTTTATTATAAGCTTCTAGAGTGTTAAAGTTTTTTAATTTCATTATTTTCTCAAGAAAATGTGAAAAAGAGCAAAAAAGCGTTTATAACAGATGCTCGCTACGTTTGAAGCAACAAAAATTTAAAATAAAGTTAAAATTGCTTAACGAAAAAACTGCCTTCGAAACTAATAAAAAAGTTCAACAATATGAAAAATTTGAAAGCACAGCGCTTAGCGTTCAGCTTTATTCTAAAGCTTGCTTTGCATACAATATCTGATGGCTTAAAGAAACCATTTACGCGCTATACGAAACCCTAAAATTTTGTCTTCTCGTAGTTGAAAAAGAGAAGTTGATGCACCGAAACACTATCAAGCTTTAAGCGATAAAAGCAACGCGATAAAATTGTTGATTTTGAAATCAGGTCAAAATAAAGTAACGGATTCGGCGTAAATTATGCACCATGAAATTCGATTATATGCATAATAAGAGTAATTAAATCAAGATTTCAAAGCGAAAGTATCAAATTGCGCTTAGGAGCTTAGGAAGTAATCGCTCTCAAGCTAAAATTTGTGAATTTATTGTTTCACGAATGGCTCAAATAACATTAGTTATTTAAGCTACAAAACTCGCTTTGAAGAGCAAACATAATTTGCAATATGATTAATTACAAATTATAGTAATTATGAGATTATTTTTGCTTTCAGTAAATCAAAACGTAAACATTGAAACATTAGCAGCATTTAAGCGAATTAATATGGGAAGTTATATAAACGATAACTGAACAGTTGCGAGCATTGATCTAGAGCTTCCGCCGATAAAATGAAGTAAAACATAAATACGATAAAAAGTTTCATTAAATTTATGGACATTGCTTTACATTATCTCAAATAAACTGGTCCTCTGAGTTAAGTGATATCGCTTCTCGACCCTAATACGAGCTCAACTCTTCTACTTTTTTAACTAAAGTAAGAGCAGCAGCTACGTTAAGATCGAATAAATATTTACTAAGTGGATATTAAAACAACACACACACGCATTAACTTTTAAAACATTTAAGTTTCGATCGAAGTATTGCAATAGAATTAAAATTATGATGCCAATTCAAAAATCTCAAATAATGAAGATAAATAAATCAACAATGTGAAGCCACTTTTTTATTTAATGCAAATCTATCAACTTTGACGCTTCGTGAAATGCAGAAAAGTGTGCTTTTCGCTGTAATGTATTTTTTGTATCGGAAGTAGGACAGCTACTGTCAAAATATGTTTTTTCTTTTCATATTCTAAATATTTGTGAGAAATAAAGCTCCTCGATAAGACTCAACATATTTTGGTGGTAGATGTACACTCATGTCCAATAAAATCTTATCACTTCACTTAAAGCACGCTATATTGTAAAGCAATAAATTGAAATATTTCATTGGACACGAGTGTACTATTTTGAACAAAAAATGTTTTTTCATTTTATGTTTAAAGCTTCATTCTCATCGGTCATAACAAAACTTTTTCTGCTTACAATTATTTAAAAGTTTGAGAAAAATAATTTATTTCCAACTAAACAATCATTTTATCAATATTTAAAGTTTCCTACCTGTCAATCAATTACTATTCATCTAAACTGCTTTGCCCAATTAAAAAGTAAAAAGGAACTGAAAAAATGAAAAAACAGTTTTTTATATCATGAAAATGTTTTTCGCTGTCTACTCGTATTTAATGTTTCTATAAAGCAAATAAAAAAACTTAAAAAGCCTTTAAAAAGCTACACTTTTTCGCATATGCTTCATTTGTAATGCTTTTGCCAAAGCTAACCGATAAAAAGAAATAAGCTATTCATGCAATTATAAATTCTAATGTTCTATTCAAAATTTTAAAATATTTTAAAATTTTTTGTTTTGATAAATTAAAATCATTGGTTCTGCAAAAATTTTTTATTAAAATAAATCATATTGAAAATGTATGATTTTAGAAATGTTTTTTTTTTCTAACCAAAAAACCATTGAACGCTTGAACACAAAGCATTTTTACACTATCTTATCTTTACTCAGATGGTAGTTTTCTCCGAAGTGGTTGAAATTTCTTGATTCGCGGCTATTTTTTTATAGAGTCAAAATAAGAAGCGTCTCTATTTCCAATGTTTTCAATATTTAATTAATGGTTTAACATATTTTAACCTTATTTCAATTTAATTTTCATACAATCAAATTGCATTCATTTAACGCTTTTGCAAAATCATTTACTTTGGGATGAGTTACATTCTTCGCTTACAATATCATTTGATACTCTTGCAAAATAATTAAACTATAAAAAAAAGAATTCATCGTTAAATGCTATCATATTATGATTATAATTAATTAAAATTCGTGATCATTAAGCGAGATGAATTATTTTCAATCACATGCTACTCTCTAACCAGATAAAAGAAAAACATGATTCCTAACGTAAAACTCAATTACACAAAAGCTTGTTCAACGCTGCTTCACAATAGCCTGCTAATAGTTTTCCGGCCACTAGCCTTACGCTGTAAACGAAGTTTTGATGCCAGAAAGTAATGCTAACTTTGTCCGAAGTTTGAGACAAACATTTTTGTGAAGCGATACACTAAACAAATTTTTTAAGGTTCTCGAAATTTTTGAATTGCAAAAAATTTTAAAATATAAACGTTTACACAACTTTTTAAACTAAGAATATTGTAAGGTTTTTTTCTAAAAGTGTAAAATATCTGTTTAGAATTAAAAAAGCTTGATGCTTGCTTCAAAATCAATAATAAAACTTAAAAAATTATTAACTTGTAAAGCAGAGTTTTCTAAAACTTAAAATTAAATAAAATAAATATAAATTAATTATTATTAGCGGATTCATTTAGGGTTATAAGTCAATTAATAGTGAGAAAGAGTTTTATGCAAAAACAGCTCCCTTGCCATTTAAAAAAAAAAATTTAAGAAAAAAATATGCGAAAAGAAATCTAAATTTGCAATTAAAATTTAAAAATTATTTTGAAAATTTAAAAATTAAATATGAATACACGATATTGGAAAACAGTTAGCCATCTAAAGAGAAAAATCGTGATACATTTTAAACAAGCATATTCATAGAGATTTGTAGATATATAAAGTTCGATATTTGGTTATTTATAACTTAAAATCTGATCAATTTAGAAAAAACTTACTGAGCAAGGTTGAAACAGCGATATAGTTGAAGAATCGATGTAGTCAAGAGTAAGAATATTTGTGATCGAATAATAAGAAATTTTTCTAAAAAATTCGAGAGAAGAGACTAAAAAAATCACCGAATGTAATTATGTCTCTCTAAGCATGCCATATCCTAAAACGATCGTCATATATTATTTGTTCTCGAAGTATAACGCTGTTTCGAGCCTTGTTTAGTAACCTAAAAGCATTTTCATGTTTTGCATTTTTAAAACATTTCAAAAAGATTGGTAGCCATAGTTAAAAGTTGGGTATTTTCATCCTTTTACGCAAAGAATCTAAATGATAATATTGTAAAAACATTTCAAAGAACACATAATAAACTCTGAAAAAATAAAAAGCGAAAGTCTTAATATTGATGTCAAATTTCTTCCCAATAGAGATTTAAAAAAAAGCTTAACAAATTAATAGTTTGCTCTTGAATAAATCGATTCCCACATATATTTTGTGTATATTTTTGTTTAGCAAATAACGATCTATCTTCATGAATAATGTCGTTTAATTCGGAAATCGAGCGCAAAAATTCTTTGCTTTTATTTGATCAACACTATTCTTAATGTAATAAATGAACATTAGAGATTGTGACAAAGTTTTGATAACTTCAAAATCATTAAAAAAGTATTTTTAAAGAATTTCATTGATAACTTCTTAATAGTTTCGCAAATATCTTGAAACTTTTATATTTTTATCTAACTTTTCAAAAAGAGGCCATAAAACTTAAGTTTGACTCTTCACTTTTAGGGCTTTAACCTTAAGCAAAAAAATAAATAAAACTTTATTCTAAGATTGTTTTGAAATTATAACTTTCGTCTCAGCATTTTACTTTGCTAGAGTTTAGAACAAATGAGATGTAACTTTGTAAAAAGCACAGTAAGCAACTTTTGCTTTTTCATCTTAAGGCTCACTGAGGTATATTAGACATTTTGATCATTTTTGTTCATTTGAATATCTAATACCTATTAAGTAGAGAACCCTGTCTATAGTGATATTGGTTGCCACGCCTCATAGGCGGGTTTATTCGATGTGCTGATGACAGGAGCGGATAGTGCACGGGCGTAAGAATCCGTTAACTTAATTTTCGGACTTGTCCGACCGAATCCGGGAAAAATCGAAAATTTTGAAATTTTATCAGTTTTCAGTTTTTTATCAATTATAATGCATATATAATTATTTGTAACTTCCAAATATATGAAAAATATCCGATAATTTTTAACTTGAAACATTTTAATTGCGTAATTTATAAACGAGCCTTTAAATTTTTATATTCAAGCATCTTTAAAAAATTCGATTTTCCAAATTTGAAATTTAACATTTATTTTTAAACGAAAAAGAAAAATGAGTTTAAAAATTGAATCAAATAAAGGTACTTTTACATGATTTTTACAATTTTAAACATTATTTCTAATAGGCTTTGAATTAATTTTTGGAAATTGGCAATATCCTATTTTTCAATGTTCAAAGACCTTCCGCGACGCTGTCAGAAATGATTGTTTGCAGTTATTGCTGCTCTTAAAATCTAAAAAATATCAATAACAAATTTATCTAAAATGTCAAATTACCTGATATCAAAGAGGTTTTACATGAAGAGTTAATCGTATTTCTACCAATCTCCATATATTTTTATTGGCAATAAGACAAATCAAAAGGAATACTGAAACTCTCATATTTATTCTTACATATTTTACCGGCCAATGGTCTCTTTTTTATTTTGACGCCAGATATAAAATTGGTGATAATTTTCAGTCATTCAAGATATCGATGATTATCGTGTACAATAATGGCGATTCTTTAGCAATTTCAAATACTATAGATGAATTTAACAACTCTCACACGAAAAATCTTTAAAATATTTAAAAAATTTTATTTTTGATTTTTGTTGCGGAGATAATTATATCCGTTCATTGTAAACCCGGCCAAGGAACTCCAGCACCTACAACTTCAACGGTCGGACAAGGCCCTACACCTTGCCCTAACGGGTGCTTACGCCCGTGCACTATCCGCTCCTGTCATCAGCACATCGAATAAACCCGCCTAGGAGGTGTGGCAACCAAAATCACTATAGACAGGGTTCTCTACTCTATTTGAATATGATTATTTTGATTGCATTTTGGTTTATTTAAATTAATTAACTTTTGGAATATTGTTAAGACAATTTTGAAGAGAAGAGTGCGATGATTTCTTTTGAAATCTGTGAAGCAAAAACAACAGACAACAATCGAGAAAATTTCCCACTGAATTAGGAAATTTATAATACGAGTAAAGAAAAATATTTCTCCTTTTAGACTTACAAGAATAACCATTTAACTTTTCCAAGTTTTAATTTGTAGTTGTCAAAAATAGAAATGATCTCTGAACATCGAATCGATTTTAAATTTTTTTCGTCATAAAAAATGAAGTCACAAAAATATGTTTCGTCTTCGAAAAGTATCACGAAATTTGACATTTTCGACGATCTAAAAGGTTCGTGAGTAGAAATTTCATCACTATAAATATGCAATGAAATGCAAATTTATAGTTTCTGTTCGAAGCAATTTAAGGTGAGAAACTTGAGTCAAAGCTTGAAAGAATAGAAATAAAGACAATCGGGCGTAATCACGCACAGTTTGAAACAAAGATTACAACATATCCATAATCCATTGCAGCATTGCTCGCTTTTATCATAAATTGCAAACATTTTCACGCGTTCACATTGCCAATTCTGGATATGTAAACGACTCAGACACTTCACTGAACGTTATACGCTCTACATTTGCGTGATATGAGCAATGATTTTGTCTCACTTTATTTTTGATACGCTAATATTTAGACATTTATGACCTGTAAAAATGTTTGTGTATACATTTGTACGATTGATATCTCGAGGAAAAGTACGAACATAAAGCTCGCTAAATGGGAAAACGTGAAGAACGTATCGCTTATTTTTAATCTAAATTATGTTTTCATTAAGCGCAACGAGAGACAGGCGCATTAAACTATCTTCGATACACTTGTGTCATCAATTCTAATTATATTTATAAATCTTTTCGAGTCTTCACTTTTTCTTCGAATGAGCGGAATGAGAAAGAGAGAGCAGAGAAGAGAGGCGAGATTTGAGAATTGCTTTCATATCGATCGTCCATTCTCTCGTCGTTCTCGTTTTCGTCTTGTTACTTGTCAAATGTTACCACAGTATAACTTCGGGCAATCGTTTTAATATAATACAAAATTATAAAATTAATCAAGTAGAACCCGAGCAAATGATGAAATTTCGCTCGATGAACAGAGAGAGAGAGAGAAATGCTCGTTAATTTAATTTTCCGCCCATCCAGTATTTAGTATAATTAAATTAAAATTCAATTAAAAATTTATCGCTGAAAGCGAAAGCAAAAAAATGAAAATCGAGAAAATACTGTAATTAATTAAGTCGTTTGATTGTCGAAACTTCTCTGTACAGAAATAAGTAAAACAAAAATCGCAGTTTTAACGCTCGCTTCTTAGCGCCTAAATGAAAGATCGGACAATTGTATAAAAAAGAGGAATTAAAACAAAATCACATTTTTAAAAATGAAATTCACAGAAACGCTTCTCAACGAAAATGTTTTTTCATGCAATCTATCAATCTTGTTTAAGGGTAATGTGATGGGATTACGATCTTTTCAGAAGACTCGCAAGAGCTAAAAAAGAATGTTTTAGTGCCATCAAAGAGAGGACAATGCTGTATGCAGGAATAAGCTACTTATAAATACATTTTTTTATGCAGCCCTTTCTCTTTTCAACTTTTATTTTCTCGACGGAATTCCTTTCTGCTGAGAAAGCGATTGTGTCTTTTAGAAATTGCAACCATCGCTCATTCGACAACTCACTTGAGTTCTATACCAGTCTGGAATCAGTTCGTAGATGATTTTGTCGAGCGAGGCACAAATTAAGAGTTAATTTTCCAGCAGCAACATAATTGCTTTATTGTATGATCGCAGCTGCATTAAATCCACCGCATACAAAAGAGACGAGTGTCGAATTGAGTTCTGTGAGGCTTTTATGAGATAATGACCACTATGAGGTACCATTATTTGCAATTGCTTGAAACAAATAAACAAAATTGATGATAGTAAAATCTCAATTCACACTCACAATAAATTGCATCTGAATATGAGTGCAATGTAAATACGACAAACTTAATAGAAAAGCAGCGGCTGAAAAATAAAATTGCAATGAGAAATCACTTCTTCAGCAACTGTTTGATGATACTTATAATAATTAAATTATCGCTTATTATACTTATTTACAATTATTGTGATTGAATAAATTTATAATAAAAAAATAATAATAATAAATAACTTAAATAAATTTTAAAAATCCCGAGTTAAAGATAAGAATAAATAAATAAATATAATCCCGAGTAAAAGATATTTCTTAAAAGATCAAATTGGAAAAAACTTATTTGCAGCCGTATGATATAAACATGAAATATGTAAGCATAGTCGAAATGATGAAAATGAAACATGACAAAATGTTTAAAAAACATTTTGCTTGATTTTTTTTCAAAATCATTATTCTCTTAATAAATCTCACTGATGACTGCAGCAAGAATGATGATGAAAAATCAATATGTTATTTCTTAAACTTTTGGATCCATATCTTTATTGATTTTTGCTCTCTTTCATAGATTACACAATAAAGTTTTGAAAGATTTTAGAAAAAAATTCTATGTTAATATCTCAAGCAATTAAAATAAGTTAATTAAATGATCTCAGAATTAGAAGAATTAATTTTGTCTTAAGAAGACAATGAAAAAGACATGTAAGAGAAAAATAGAAAAGTTCTAGCGAAGACAGCTTATTTGCATAATTATATCGTTTGCATTTTCAAGTCAATGAAAATCTACTGTAAGCAATTTTGTCAACATCCATTTACTGGCGAAGGTTGCAAAGTGTTAGTAACCGATTTTGATAGATCTTGTTAGATTGGTAAACTTGAATTTAACTTGTACCCAAAGAGAAAATTTCTTTCTATTCTATGTTTAAGCTCAGAGAATGTCTTCAAAATGATAGATTTTTGTTGATTTAAAAGTACTTTTAAATTTTTTCAAACGTACATTTAAAAAACCGTACCACAATACAACAGTTCAAGTGATTTTATTGAATTGATTTTGAGCGTATATAGAGTAAGATCGGCTCTGCACTTTCGATTTGTAAAAGGATTTAAACTTCTCACTTTATTTTTAAATTGCGTTGAAAATGGTTGAAAGTACTTTGCGTGACTAAATTTCATTTTTTACATTTTCAGCCTGTGACCAATTAACTGATTGCATTAAGTATAGGAAGCACTAGACAAATTGTTCTGTGCGAAAAATAAACCTTTCTATTTGATGAAAATACAGATAATATTGATCATCTTTTCACTTCACTTCACCTTTCATGCTGTGTGTACAGTGACTGTCAAAAAGTTGCCTTTCTTACATTCATCAATATATTTATATCCATACTCATATCCATAAATTTAATATTGAAATAAATCAGTTTTGAATGGAGAACTCTTTCGCGGTCGCTGTAGTATGTAGTCTAGGGTAGATTTGATCCGTGCAAAGCAAGAGTCTAAAGCGTGACATTGAGCCGGATCAAAATTGTGACAAGACTGGGCACAAGACTCAATTAAGACTTGGTCTGAGCAAGAATCAGATCAGAACCTAATTCAAGCCTAAATCAGACCCGAGCTCGAATTAGAACTGCACCCAAACCCGCATTTTGAAATAAACAAAAATAAGTGCGTATAGTGTGAAACCATATAAATCTTTAGATGCAATCACAAAAATTTAAACGCAATTGTCAATATTTGCTATAAGCCTATAATCAAGAGAGTAAAATGAAAATTCCACAGAAAATATCACCGCGAAAGCCAAAGATAAAATTTAATAAAAAACTTGGCCAGCGTTGAGTAAGTGTTACGAATTTCGTTATTTTCATATGTAAAAATCTATAAGGAAAATCGATGATAAGCATTTTTGGTTTGGTTTCAAATAAAAGCTGCGCTCGCATGCAAAAGCTCATTGTTTTCAAAAAATAATTAAATTTTAAAGTTTTATCATTAAAAAAGACAAGTGCCTCTCTAAAACAAAGCATTTGTTCGCCTTCATTTTCAGGTTCTCAAATTTCGATCATTTTCGTATAAAATAATCTTAATCAAAAATCTATTTCAAATAAGTTTCAAATTTTCATAAAAATAATTTCATAAAAACATATTTTCTAAAAATATTATCTGAATTCAAACGAAATTATTATAGTTCACGACTTCTACTAAGTTTTTTTTACTTAAACTTACTTGTTAGATGAAGCAATTTTCGTTTTCGAGACCCAATGGATTCGCGTTCAATATAATCTAGAGAAGAGACCGTTTTTAGCTGTTATAGGTTTGAGTCTTGAAGTTAAGACTCTTGTCATACTCTACAATACACATTAATTGTATGACTTTGAATATTTGTTTGTCACCTCGTGAAAATAAATATAAAGTTTTATGCAAGACAATCCGACTTTCTTGTCGATGAAAACTTATTAAAAATTTAAGTTTCATATAGCAAATTATTATTTCCTATCAGCTAGACTAACTTTTTAAATCGTTATTTAACCTTTTACTATTTTCATACGAAGCATCTTTTTGAACTCAAGTAATTAGATAAAATCTTCTTTTAAATATTAAAAGATCGTTAATAACTTCATTTTTGCATCAATTTAAATTTTTATCGTTAAATTGAAAACAAATTAATATTTTATAAATGTCACTGATCTTCTAATTTATTTTAATTACAATGATTTTTTCTGGAATCAATCTTCAACGTCATAAGAGAAATAATTTTTTAGAATTTTAATTCATATTTTTTAGAATAATAAAGAATGTCAAGCAATAAATGACAGTTTTTGAAACTTTTTTATGCAAAGATAGATGGTCAATTGCATTAATGGACGATAGATGAACTGGAGCGGGTTTTTCAAGAGCGAATTTTACATTATGATGAATTGTGATTTTTTTTTATGTTAAGGGTGGACATGTAAAATATTTTTTATTTATTTACAAAAGCTCTTTTCAAAAGCTACATTTTTGTAACAGTTGAAAGAGTCTTTGAAATTGAGATAACAATTTTTCAATTCGCGTGAATAACTATTTGACATGAACATAGTCAGCTAAGTACAAATAGTTAGAAAAATACATCGGATGAAAAAAGAAGCCCAAACAAATTTTTTCTCACAATTTTAAGTTCAAACTTGAATTATTTATCCTTTTATTCACTAATCTTTGTTGTCGATTGAAAAGAGTACAGTTTGCCTAAAAATTGATTTTTTTAAGAGTTTTGTAAATAACATGCTTAAAATATTGCTTTTCAAAAAACAAAAGGTTAACATTTCGAGTCTATTTTGAGAAATATAAAAATGATTGAAAATTTTATTTATTCAAATATATGAGTGAAATTAATGTAGAAGTCGTGAGGTAGGAGTATAATAAATAATAAAATTGAACAATCGTCGTTACCATTGCAATGTTAACCCCCTATTAAAGAAATTTAAAATAATAGGCCCTACAGAGTGACCTCCTAAGCGGTCGGTTTGTAGAGACCGATCATATAAACAAAACTCTTTTCGGTCTCTACAAAACTTTACTGTTTACTATTTCCACTCTGCTCTCAACTGTCTTTAATTGCCCAACTCTTACAAACTGCTATAACACTAACAACGCGCTTCAAAATTGTCATCATATGTGTGGCTACACGAGACTGGTCATTTTCAAAAGAGAACTTGACCTGACGAGGCCCA
>NCKU01000898.1:0-31739 GCA_003675995.1 Dinothrombium tinctorium | reverse complement strand
AAAAAATTCTTTTTATAATTAATAAAAATAAGAACTAACAAGCCAAATTTTGAAAAAGTTAAAAACTAAACAAACTTGAAAAAATAGATTAAAATTCAAATTTACACTTAAAAAGCACTTCAACCTTTTTACCACTTTGTCCGATATTTGACCATATTGAATGTGATAATTCTGTTCAATTTATGCATTTTATATATTTATGAGTGAGCTTTATGTATTTTGACGAAAATGGTTTCTTATATCTAAACAAATTTTTATGCATTTATGCATTTGTTCTACGTTAGAGATTTGTAAAGTTTTACCTCACCAAATGAGACATTAAGTGCATGAGTGACATACGGAGAAGAAAATTAAAAAGAAGCCGGACATGCGATTCCGAAGAGCGAGCAGCAAACTGACCAGCAATCCTCACAACCGGGTAGTCGCTTCTAGCGCAGTGCCACTTTCTTGTTTTCGTAAGCAGATTTGAGTTTCGCACTTGAGTGAATATCACCCCATCTTTTGGCGTTTTAAAGCTACGAAAACAGCGCCGTGAATTTTGAAAACTGAACGCTTTTCGCTTTTTTTCATGTTTTTAGCATCAAACAAATGAAAGATCGATTGAAAGATGAGTTTTCAAACCAATTTGGCGATTGCTGTCATCGTTTGGCTTTGCATCGCTTTACTCGATTACATGCTTCGATCGTTGAGTGCAGCGTATCGACGATTGCTTCACATATGTGGCTTGAAATTTAGTCCATTTGTTTTCCGCATTTATTCGACAAAAATCAACCATTTTATAAGCCAAAAATGCATAAATAAACAACGCTTTCTGGATTTCTGGTTTACATCAGGCGCTGCCATCACTTTGATATTTGTTCCTCTCTCTTTTGCGTTGATCATGTTCACTGTATTTTCGCTAACTTTGCAGTCGAAAGCAGAGCGAAAAGGCGAAGTGTTAGAGGCCGTCATTCCCGGTATCAATCTGCCAGCGAACGATTTGGCTTATTATTTATTTTCTTTGCTACTTTCGACTTCATTTCATGAATTTGGTCACGCAGTGGCCGCAATCAAGCATGGAGTCAAAGTTCATGGATTTGGCTTCTACGTGCTCTTCGTTATTCCAGCTGCTTTTGTTGAATTGGCAACAGAGCAGATGATGTCAAAATCAAGCTGGATTCGATTTAAAATAATCTCTGCTGGTGTTTGGCACAATATTGCTCTCGCCACAATTGCTGCTTTTCTTTTGTTTTCTAATAATTTTCTTTTGATGCCAATGTACAGCATCGGCCAAGGAGCAGTTGTCGCATCATTGCATCCGGTTAGAAACTGTAAAAGTTCGATTATTTCTAAATTGAATATTTTATGCTTAGGGGAGTGGGATTTCAGGTGTTGCTGGTTTGCAAAACGGAGACGTTATCACTAATTTGAATGGCGATTGTATTGTTACCGACAAACTTTCGTGGGCAAATTGCTTGAAGAAAATACTGCAAACAGACGAAGGCTATTGTGTCCCGACACAATTTATTGAAGAGCAACAATTTCATTCTCTCGATTCCAGTCAGTGTTGTGGTGAAAATTCTGCGAGGCATTTGTGTTTTGAACAGTTGGGAACAAAAAATCATTTTTGTTTACCTGTGAGATCGCTGTTAAATGAATACAGCGAGAAATGTAATTCGACAATAATGTGCTCATCTAACAAAATTTGTGTAAAGCCTATTTCAAATGAAACATTTAAATTGGTTGTCATACAGCGAATCAATAGTGACTTTGTGCTCTTCTGGGGGCATCCTGAAGAGATTTTTACATCTGTCGTGGTGATTGATTATAGGCCAAAATTTACTTTCTTGCCTCTGATATTTATTCATTTCTATGAAAATCAATTAAGGTTCGTCAGTAAAATAGATTGATTGAAATGTGATTGTTTTTTCATTGCAGGTATATCTGTTCGTTTTCTCTTGCTTTAGCAGTTCTTAATGCGGTTCCTTGCTTGTGGTTAGATGGTCATTGGATGATTGACACTATTATAAATCTGTTTTTACACCCTCACGTTTCTCCTTCTAAAAGAACACTAGTGGCCAATTTTTTGACTTATGCAGGGACATTGATGGTATTTTTGTGCGCCACGATCGGAGTTTACAATGTTCTTCGAAATCAAGTTGTTTTTTAGTTTTGTTCATAAAGATTATATTTTTACATTCTTAAGCGTAAATCATAAATAAACCTTAAAATTAACTTTAAATGAACTGTGGTAAAAATCAATATTACATAAAATATAAACGAATAAAAAATGCTGGTATTTTCAGCGTTTCATGGCATTAACAATCTTTCCGCTAACAATGAACAATGCTTCAAGTCATTGTAATCGTAGCAAAATGTTAAACCCAAGTACTTGAGCCTAGTCTCGGTGACTTTAAGTCACTAAGAGTTAGACATGCGACGGATTCATTGGCAGTATGTTTTGTATTCACTGTTGATTCAACTTTGAGGTTTTCTTCGGAGCCAACCTCTTCAATCGGTGGATACATTGTTTCTAATTTGTATGGTGATCTGTACACCCTTCCATTGATAACCCTTGTTCTTGACTCTGAGTGAATGAGGTTTCTTGGCGTGCTAAAAACCGGTGTTACTGGTCGTTTTGCTAAGGGAGATGTAGCCTTTAAAAGCTCAGCAGCCGACTTTCTTTCTGTATTATTGTTCACTCTCGCCTGAGAAAGCAATCGTTTGAAGTCATTGATTGACGTATGTTTTCCTTGTCCAAGTCTATCGATTGCCAGACTGTGTCTATTTCCTGGAAGATTTTGACAATTTTCACTGGAACCAGCCCAACTGAGCCGATTTCCTGCAGATCTATTTATTGGAGACAATGATTTGACAGAGTCACTCGGAGAAGTATCAGTTTTTATGCACATTTTCTTTTTTGAATTATGAATCAAAACAAGTAAATCTTCTGTTGATAATTTACTTTTCTTTCGCCGAAATATGTCAACACTTGAAGCGGATGATGAATCTGCGTCTGGTGTGCTCTCTTCTGAGGATCCTCTGAGACTCCTGTTATTTATAGATTCTATATTCTTTAGTTCGACACCATTATCGGTTGTAGTCAAATTTGATGAGAGATTCTTTTCGTTAGTTTCTTTTGCTTGAATTGACGAATCTTTATATTCATTGAGAAAAGGTTTTCCTTTCACAGGTTTTGAAAAAGACAAAATGCTCTGGGCGTCCAGTAATGAAAAAACTCTTTTTGATGGGGAATTCCGTTCACTGTTCATTGAATCATAAATGCGATCGAATGGATTATTAATTGCGTTTGTAGTATTGAGAAAAGGACTAGAAATTTTAGGTTTACTCGCGCTGGGAATGGTCGCCGCTCGCATTTTCGGAGATTGATCATATTTATTTAAATAATTCATCGGATGCCCATCCCGGCGCCTACCTAAAGAATTTGAGGTATATACAATTTTTTCATTCGAATCAAGCGCTTGTGTGTGGATCAAAGTTGCTTCAGGAAGAAAAAGCGTTTTCGGTCTTTTAGGTTTTTCTTCATTTAATTCTGTCGAGTCGTCAATATTGGGGCAGTAGCGGTGCGTGGGAAATAACTTTGTTGATGATAAAGTATTATTAGATACTTCAAGTTCATCTTCAGGTTCTTGTAAGCCAATATCAAATGTAGTTAAAGTTTGTTTCACACACAAGTCATCGTTCTCATTACTTTCAATTTCAACTTTTTTCATATCAGCTTTAATCTTAGATTCACCATACATATTAAAAGGCACAGGACTAGATTTCTTCTTCTTTGAAATGCTTTCTTTACTTTTTGAAATACTTTTCGATAGAGTTGTCAATGATCCAAAAATGTCTTTTATTCGGAATCTTTTGTAGGCGCCAAAAGAGAGTTTACGCTTCTTTGTAAATGATTCTGAGCTACTGGAAGAAGTGCTATTAACAACTTCTTCATCACTGCCTTCTGACGTTGTTAATGCGGCACATAAGGATGGATAAGTCGTCGCATCAATTAAGGTTTTTGAACGCAGTCTGTATCTTAAAACCTCACTGTGCTCCGATTCAGAGTTTGTCAATACAGGAGAAGGAGAGTGAGATCGCGAACTATTGCTGCCATTTGACAAAGATAAGCTCTTTTCCCTAAGACTGGTGGTTCGTGCAGGGGGAAGTGGCTTACGTTTTGGTGATTTATTCTGCAGTTGTAATGAAGATGTTTCTGTTTCGGTTTTCGACAATATGCTGTTTATGCTGATATCGCCGATTGTGCTAACAGAACTGATTGAGTCTCTTTTACCTTTACATCTAAAGCTACTGTTTGGTGTTATCATTAACTTGAATTTAGGTCTATCGCGCAGCAATCCGCTATCTGTATGCATTGACGTGTAATAACCATCATTGTCCACTGAGTACACAGATTCTAATTCATCGTCTACTTGAGTTGAAAAGTCGTGGACGGAACAATGCTTTTTTTCATGAGAAGGAGAATTAATAGTGGATGTTATAGTTTCTGAATCAGAAGCAATCATTTCTGTGGGGGTGATGGTTTCTGAGGAATCATGTTCAAAATACTGAAGCCAAGATTCTGAGTCTCTATTGGCAAATTTCACACCCACTTTGGAATTCTCTCTAATTACAACATCATTAGTTGCGTCTGTCTTATTGGATTCCGTATTATTAACTGAATTGGTATTCGAAACTGCAGAAGCATCTGACAAATACCCATTTTGATCTTTTTGTGAAGTTTCATTGTGTGTTGCTGCAGCATTAAACTCAGATATTACTGAATCTTTTTCAAGTGAACTGTTAGAAAAGCATCGACCGATTCGATTTTTACACGAACTATCTTGTGCGGAATTGACATTATCAGAATCAACTGAAGCATGAGTGCTACTGCTTGCACTCCAATTGCCGCTGGACGATCTACCATCATCCCCATTTTTGCTTGTTGATGGTTCTCTCATTTTGACAGAAACACCAATTGCTGAAAGCGGCGAAATCGAAGAATATGACTTAGATACTGCACTCAGTTTCTCGTTATCAGAAGTCTCTGAATTTTTGTGCGATCCTCTTCGAATAGATTCAACAATGTGCTCGACATTTTCTTCATTTTGGTGATGAATTTCAACTTTAAGCTCAATTCTTTTGGACGATAATTGACTTTTACTTAAGTCAACAAGTCTACCTGTTTTGTATATTTCTTCTTCGGTTTTCTCCGTCTGACAGAAATTATCAACGCGTTCCATGTAGCCCTCACTCCTCCGCCGGTATTTCTTTCGATCATCAAGTTCTTCAAAAGAGCCGTTATTGCTTGTGCTTTCGGAATATGTATTTCTTCGCTTTATTTTGTTTGCCTTGTCTTTTAAAGATGAATTTCCGTTTCTGCGTCGAATACAAAAGTCCTTCTAGAAAATAAATACGATTTGAAGTATTTAATGTTTAAACAAATAATCTGAAACGCGTAAACATATTTAGTTTGCTTTAGCTGAGAACAATTAACTGCAGGCCTTTTTTTAACAAACACTATAGCAATAATCGCGGCAAAAGGTGTTTGTTGTATTAAGTGATTCTAAATTATGCTTGCCCATCAGGAGACTCAACTTATGAAAGTTTTCTATTGGCTAACCAAATGTAATACTATTTATATTGTGATAAGCATTTCCCTTTTCAAACCACGAATTCGTTTTTCTTCATTTTTCAAGTACGAAAAGGATCATCGCTCGTTCACTATTTTATAAGTATTGCAGCTAGAATTTGCGCATTAAACTCTCAATGATGATTGCATGCAAAGATACACAGATATCTCTAACACATTATGCAACTGAAATGAATTCATAAACATGCATCTGTTTAACTTACGTGGATTAGCGATGTTCGGAAACTGGACATTCGCTGAAAACTTGTTCCTGTTACATCGATGCGAACATAAGAAGATGGAAACTCTTCGGCTAATGCTCGTGTTTGTTCTTTCGGCGACGGTAGTAAAATGAATGAACTATCATTTCCCAAACAATTTCCATTGTGATTTGTTATGTCTTGGAGTTTATTTTCGCTGAGTTCCGCGCTGCCCAAAGTAATGTTTGATTTGCAAAGCGGACTTTTAGCTCTTTCGATTATCACATTTTTTGGTAACTTTAATGCGGAAACGAGACTGGCAGGCTAAAGGAAACAATATAACATTAATTTGTTTCATCCATACAATTAAATTAATTTGTTTGAATAAAGCAAAGAAGATCATTAAGTACAATCAAAATTCATCATGTTAACATTGATTGTTACTTTTTTGTCTAAACTTTTTTTATAACGAAAAACATACTTTCTGTGTCTCTATGTCCATAAGATCGACTTTGTGAAACTCTTTAAACACCGGTTGGCAGATGAGCTTTCGGTTATCGGTGCGGTAGTTGTCACTTGATTTAATGAGATTCATTGGAGCGGCATTTGCTGCTCGATATGCTTCGGTAATAAAGTGGGTTCTCGTTTCGGGCGTCAACAGGTTTGTTTCGATGGTTGCCTTCTGCTCGAAGTGCCTCTCTATTTTCATGAATTTATTCAAATCTCCGACAGCTACAAAATTGAAATTATCTTAGACTCTTCATTGATTTAAAAATTAATAAAGCCATGTGTCAAACGAATGAAACAAGTCCGGCATAAATCGATCGCTTAAAGCAAACCTCGGATAAGTTTTAAAAGTAGCTTTCGATTATTTTAAATTTGAATTACAGAAAGCGTGAACAACGGCTTTGAATGCATTGTTAACAGATGCGAGAAGGGAAACGAAACGCTGCTCAAATTTAGGAAATATGAAACTATGAAATCATTGCTTTTTGGTAAAATTAAATTGTCGTATTTCAAAAGTAACGCGTGAACTTTTCTCGTTCTGGATCTACGATAGTGTCGAAAACTTCACTTCATTGAGAGCTTTTCACATCGAAGTTTATTCAAGAGAAACTCAATACATTAACAAGACGAAGAGTGGGCGAAAAGGAGGACAATTCGTTCAATTGAGATCCTGGTCTGGCTTCTGATTAAAAAGAACGCAGTTTTTTCGCATACATTTACGCCATGTTTCTTTCAGTAAAGAAACAGTTCAGCGTAAGATTGTAAAACTTTTCGGTAATTTGAAGAAAGAATGCGGCTGTTTTAATTTCTAAACATTTAATATGTTGCTAAGAAAGCTAGCCGCCGATTTAAAATAAATTATGGCCTAAGTTTGTGTTTGTTAGCAAATAGAAAATATTCATATTTAAATTACAAGAAACAAATCAATTAATATTATTTGCAGCGAGTGATACATTTGGCGGAAAAGCAATTTACTTCGCTTTAAGCCACATTTTTGTTAATTTGCACAAAAAATACATAAACAGCAGTAAATTCGGTTTTTTCGAAGCGAAGCCATAAATGAGTTGAAAGGGAAATTACTTGTAACCCCTTCCTCTCATTTTTTCTTTCGTTTACTTTGAACCCAACAATCAAGGAAACAATGTGTATTTCATTCACGATTCGTGTTGGTTTTATATCCGTCTCAAACAATCATTTTTTAATGAATGAATGAAATGAATTTTGAAATTATGCATTGTTTAACTTAAACAAAATGGTAGACGATATAATCACGGCTTCGATGGGAGTGTCATGCTTTCAGGTCCGCTTGCTTTTACTTTAGAGGATTCATTGCTTATGCAAGAGTGCAATTGTATTGTAAAGAATCATATGAGGAATTTTGTCTTACTATCACGCACTAAATTTTCCTCCAAAGAGAATGTTTTTGTTGCTCGTTAAAAATGCTGGTTTCTTGCACTCTCGTTGAGTGTGCGGTAAAGAAAAGGAAGAAGTTTATAAGGCTTCAGAATTGGCAACATGACATAATGCTTTAAGCAGTTCTTTTTATCTTTACTTTATTAACTTGATCATTATTTTGATATTGAAACTCGTGCTTCTAAACTTTGTGTTTGATTGTTAAAATTGAATTGAACATTTAAAACGCGGTGAAGTAAGGTTTGGTTGAGAGTAAAAAAAGAAAACAAACTCTGGGTCAGCGAACCGATCAGCATCGATGAACCTCCGAAAAAAGTTACTTTTGCTTGTTTCATTTTCAAATTTAAAAGTAGCTGTTTTAAGGAGTCGCGCGAAGAAACAGAGAAGTTGAAAGTAAAAACCAAATTTAGCAACTGAGGGTCGCTTATGAAAAGAGGCTTGAGAAGAGATGAGAAGAGATTTAACGACAAGAGAAAGTTAGCCTTATTATTCTCGCTATTATTCTCGAATTTCATTACGTTTTGAAAGAAGAAACATTGAATGCTTGTTCGGTGCCTCAAACAAGTCAGCGCTCTGAAGAAATTGAAAACGGTTCGCTTTCACGCACAGATATTTAAAAAGATGCTTGCTGTCAATGAGTAATATAAAAAACAAAATTTGAAAATGAAAAAAGCGTTTGACGAACATGAAATGCTCGCTTTAATATAATTTGTGTGATGGTTATTCTTACAAAAGAGAAAATTTTTTGCTGAGAAATTTCAGAAATGGGCAATAAAAGGTTTTCGCTGCATTTGTTTTACGCAGCGTTTTACGCGAACACAGAAAATTCGACTGAAACCCGTAACAAAGAGGAGTGTTCCACCCGAAAGCCCGAAGGGCACTTTATTGCATTCCAGCGTTGTTTTTCAACGCCTCAAGTTTATGCCCATTTTGACCTCAATGCGTTCGCCTCTTGTGAACACTGCAAAGCTCATTCGCGTCGATTTCGGCGAACTTTTTTCTTACTATGAGATTGCATAATTTTACAATTCTTAGCTTTAATCCGCTTTTGACTGCCATTGATACTAGAAGAGGTATGCAGCTGCCTTTTCAAGATGAGGACAGATAAGCAATGAAAAGTATGAATGAGTTACCGACCGATGTCATTCGGTCTGTATTGCACCATCGTTAAACGATTGGTCTACGGGTGTGTTTTCAACCGTTAAGTACGCGAAGAAAAAACTAAAGGAAAGGGAAAAGTTTCGAAACGGTTAATTCTACGCGCGACGGATCCAACACGAGCGAGCGGCACGTGCCCCTCTTTCACACGGACAGTTGTGAAAAGTGAGAGACAGCTGTATATTCGTTGCATTCACAGCTGCACTTTCATTGAACTGATCAAAACGAAGATCAATTTTAGAAGAGGCGAGCAGAGTGCGAATACAGTGGAATTGTTGTGGCAAACGAGAGAAGCAATACATCCGCTCGCTCTGTTCATCCATCCCTGAATCTTGTTGCTTTGCCGTTCGTTACCTTCACAATAATAGGAATGCAGTTCTCAAAATTACACTTTGAGTTAATCAAACTTTCGTTTCTAGTCTCGTTCCGAAAGAACTGCTATTTATAGTTGCTTTTCAGAACTCGGCACAAGAGACGGTGATACATTCTTTTATGACCGAAGATAAATGCAAAAAAAGAACGAACGATGACAAGACTAAATATAGGATGTTTGTCACGAGATATGCACTTCTAAACTTACGGATTTTCACAGATTTCGCATTCAGAGTGTCCAAAACAGAGTTCAATGTGTCGATTCGATTGCGAAGTACGAGCGTCCGATTGCAGACTGTCTCACATTCGAGCTTAATTCCTGTGAGTATCTTGTCAGCAATCGCTGAAAGCGACGATAGCTGCCGAAGAATCGAAACGAACGCACCGTTTGCCACCGTTTCGAGTTCGCAAACATCGCTGAAAACAGGCACCGGTCGCCGACAAACATAGACGGGCTCCACTTTCCATTGCATCGAAGGCATCGTTCGTTGCGTTAGTTTTCAACACAAACAAAGCGGTTTCATTCACTCACATTTCAAAGCGAGAGTTCAAAAAAGCGCACATTTCGTTTTCGGTGAACGCGAAGAACAGTAAATCGCGAAAAGTGGCTTTTGTTATTCGCTTTTCGAACGAAACAACTTTTCGACAAAAAGTGAGCGAAAAGCAATCAACTTTCGCAACCGCCAATTGCGTAACTCTATAGAGCTCCGATCTCGGCGACATCTCACGCCTGCAGGCTTGCACGCCATCTCTCCCTCAATGATTCAGTGATTGGCGTTTGGTTTGTTTGCGTTTCGCGACGAAAGCGATGCTAAACGCAATCCATCGTTTTACGGTCAAGTACCCGATTTTGTCGCAATCGACCATTGTAGGTGAGTTGTCCGCAAACTGTTCCGCTCTCTCTCTCTCTCTCTCTCTCTCAACTCAAGTACTGCTCAGCAAGGAACCGAACTATCGCCAATTTTAATCGTTACCATTTTTAAAACTTTAAAAGATTCTTTTATTTTTAAGATTGAAAGAGAATCAAACGACAGAACGTTTAGTTTTAAAAATACTTATTTGAATGCAAGGGTTTGTATATTTTAAAACTAATAGAAATCGTAACAGAAATTTCCGTGCGCCCGAAACTAAGTTGAAGCCGAGTTGCGAAACACAACTGGCAGAATTTTTTTTTTTCGATTTTTTTCATAAAAATTTTGTGAAGTTTCGATCAATTAAATTATTGTAATTAACGGAGATTATATTGGTTTTCAAAAAGAAAATTTCGAAATTTGAATCTTAAACATGTGCTTTTTTGTTTTGATTTCATGTTACATAACGCCGAACACGTGCCATTTATTTGATGGGCAATTTAAAAATTACGGCTTGTTTTTTAAAACGACGCTTCATGACAGTTCAAAGATTGATTTGTTTATTTGTTTTTTGATAATATTATACGACAATATACAGTAAACGGAAAATAAAGTGTTCACTCTCAATGTGTTTCTTATGGGGAGGCGCATGAGCAATGAATTAATTGGACATTTTTTTCCTGTTTATTTAATATTTGGGTGACATGCATTTGCGATAAACGATCATTGACCACAATTGAATAATTATTATAGAAGGTTGTATCTTGCATTTGTATTATAATTAGATAAACCTTTTATAATAAATTTATTCAAATGCACGATAAACAATAACCGACTTCTATCTTATCATAAGATTCTTATGTTTGTTTTGCTTTCGCAATAAAATTTATTTTTTTAAATAGCAACAATGGTCTCGATTGGTGACACTTTCGCTCAGAAAATTGTCGAAAAGAAACCGAATCAAGATTATTTACGTACTGCTCGGTTTGCTACATTTAATTTTTTAATTGTTGTAAGAAAACAAAACTTTTTAAACAATGAATTCACTACTATCCATATAGGGACCAACGTTACGCTATTGGTATATGTCCCTAGACAAAATAATCCGAACCAAACATTTTTCATCATCTTTGCAAAAAGTTGCTCTCGATCAGGTTTGAACCGTTTTGTTTTTCTTTTTTGACTTTTAAGCACGTTTTTAATTTTCGAAATTTCCCATTTCGAAATACTCTATAAAAAAAATGAAAATTTGGATTCTAGTAAAATTCTTAAAAAGGGAAAGAATGTTGAAGTAAGAAAACATTCGTGAATCATATCTCCTTGAAAGTCTTGAAAGTTTTAATTTAGCTGTTAAAAATATATTCGTTATGCAAAAGCTTTCAATCAAAACTCTATAAGTTTTTTTTGAAAAGATTCACATTTTTTGAGAATCATGTCAATGCTAAAATGAGTTGACGCTAAAATTTTTATTTGAAAATTTTATTAAAATTTAATCGCGCAGTAAATAAGTCGTTAAGTATTTTTTATTTTTCAAAATTTTCAAAAAATAAGATGATACAATAGTAGATTATATGAAACTCAATGCATAGAGTTTCAAGAAACCTTTGCTTAAGTAACAAGTCTTTCTTAAAGTTTAAAAACTTTGAGTTAATTTTTTTTTATTTATATAATTAATTAATCGATGACACCGAGTTCCGAGTAAAGAAAGCAGTAAAATAATTTGCATAGAGAGATGTAACAATAAGACCCAGAAATAATCACTAGACATTAACTGTAAAGATGGTTTTGTTTCGTTATTCTGGTTGCTCAAATCATGATCAAAAGATTAGATTCTTTATTCTTTCTTCAAAATTATGACTCGCGAAATTGTTTTACAAATTCTTTTTTAAGCACATCATATTTATTTTAATTTTTATGATATGTTAATTATGATTTACAATTTTTCAGCATTTATTTTCTGAAAAATGACAAGGATTAGAGATTGTTACAAAGAGTGTTTATTGAGCAAAATAAAGTGCTTTTTTACAAGTTAGAATTAGCCATAATGGTGCCATAACGAAAATGTTTCGTAAAATATATTTAGGTCGCTGATATCATTGTTTAAATTAATGCTTTGATCGAATTAAACATTTTTTAATACTTCATGTCTTATTCCTAAAATTCTTTATCACATCAATTTTTCTTTCATCTATGCTTTTAGCGAGCTCGTTTTTCTTATATAAATAAGTAATTGACTAATAATTAATTGAGTAAAAAAATTTTCAACGACTAATGTTTTCACGCTAGAGAACTGTACGTCTCGACAGAAACGAACTTAAATGATTCTGCTTAATGAACTTAGAAAATAGATATGTTAGAACCTTAAACCAAACATGTGTTAAAAACAAAAGCATTAAAATTATATAAACAATTCTATACAAATATCGATGGTGGATGTTTTAAAGTCCTGATCGCATAACCGATATTAAAGAGTTTCTGGAATTGTTTTTGTAACTTTTATGCTTTTTTTTGCAACATATGTTTTCGCTTTAAGTTTTTACATTTGTATCTTCTATTTCATGAAACAGATAAGTTTATATTTGACAATGCTGAAGTTTTCACATCAGAAAACTGCGACGTACGAGTTTCGTTTCGAGTTTCCTGTTCTTCTTCAGGTAGTTATGACAATAATTACACAACTTAAACACATTTTTTTCAGTCTGTTACTACTGAAAACGAATAAACAATCAGTGAAAAGACTACTTATGAGTCTTTATTAAATTATTAAACCAGATGTAACTTTCACGAAACATCTCAATTGTTTATTTTCAAAAGAAATTGAATTATTCAAAACAAAGTAAATTCATATTGGTGATAGGCATTCGATAGGTTGATAGGCCCTAACAAATTTGAAATTTGTATATGTTGAGAAAAAGTGTTTAACATCAAATATAAAAAATACTTTCTCACAATGAAAAAGATTTCTCACGCTTTAAATATTTTGCAGACAAAGTTATGCAATTGTCTATGTTTATATTGAAATAGTTTAATACTCTGTTTCGATTGATTACATTAGATGCAATAATTTGAATTCTTGCATGCTTTTAAAGTCTCAGTGTTTAGCAAGATTTCGATGTTAACAATTTATCAAACGGTGTTTTGTAATTTCACTTTCTTTAACTTTGTATTGTGTTTAATTTGCTCAATAAATCAAAAATTCAAAATACTCTTTTCATTTATGAAAATATCGAAACAGTACCTATATAAAAAGTCATTCATTTGTTATTAGTAAAAATACGAAGTTTCATTTTGTTTTTATTTGCTTAAGAAATAAATGCAATATGAATTAAATTTGTTTTGAACAATTCAATTACTTTTGAAAATAAACAATTGAGATGTTTCGTGCAAGTTACATCTGGTTTAATAAACACTCATAAGTAATCTTTTCACCGATTGTTTATTCGCTTTCAGTGGTGACCGACTGGAATTTGTGTAATTATTCTCATATCTACCTGAAGAACTGGAAACTCGAAACGAAACTCGTACGTCAAAACGTATGTACGTCGCAGTTTTCTGATGTGAAAACTTAGTTTTCTAAAAAAAACTTCTTCCGTATTGTCAATACAAACCACAAAGACAACAAGGTCATTATAAAAAAGGTTTATATTCATACTTTCAAATTAAAGTGAAAATAAGCTGCAAAAAAGCAGAGTTATACTCCAAACAGCAATGCTTTGCCGTTTGCAAGTATGAAAACAATAATCGTCGAAAAATTGTTTGATTTTGTCAATAAAACAACGAATAGAGCATAGTGCAAAGAAAACATTAATGAGTTATTCGCTCAATAATAATGGTTTTCGACGGTTTGATATCTTAACATAGGTGATTTATGGTGATAGGTGATCTTGACATAGGTGATAGGTGATAAGGTGATTTATTTTTCTTCGCCTTTCCTCGGAATTGCGTTTTAATTCAAATCATTATTTAATTTTCAACTCGATTCTAAAACTTTGCTTTTTTATCAACAAAAGAAAAGCAAACAATTTGAATTTTAAAATTGAAAAATTACGAAACAGTTCACTCTTCAATTTGTTTCAATAGTTACTTTTTGCGCCCTCGTTTATTGTTGTTGCCATATCGTTTTTGGGTGCGATGAAAGGAGAGGAAATGTCGGCAATTAAAGCAGATATCAGAGCTAAATACAAGGACATTTTACTGAACAATTATAAGATTTGGCCCGCTGCACAAGTAATTAACTTCTATGTTATTCCTTTGCATCTAAGGTTTGTTTCAATTGCACACAATCTTTTTAATTCTTGTTAATCGCCTTAATCGAATCATTTTTCAGGGTAATTTTTGCTTGCTTGGTTAGTATCGTATGGAATATTTATTTCACATGGAAATTTGAATCCAAAATTTAAGTTGCTATTTATTTGACGAGGAATCCGTTCGAGTGATTTTCTCCAAATTTAAATAAAATTTGGTGCAAATATTGATTTTGATGCGTAAAATTAGAACTTACTCTCTTTTATTGTTTAAAATGCATATGGAGCAAGTTATTGGCGCGTGAACTTTGTGATTGCATCTATGGCAAAAAATTTTGTTAATGTTGTGAACCAATGATTCTATTTTCATAGGATTTTTTTGCGCTACTTATAATTACAAGTCAGAAATACAAAAACTAAAGTCTGTACGAATTGCAGTTCGTGTGCAGTTCTTGGCCTGCAACATAAAAAATAAAAGTTTTTACCATAGAGTTGATTATAAAGTTTACAAGCGAATAATTTGCTCCACATGCGTTATCACAAGCACGCTCTATTCTCATCTAGATAAACAGAGAATTTTGTTTAAATTTGGAAAATTTTTCTCAACCAATTTCCTCGTGAGATTCATTTTGTTTGCGAAAGTTTTTAAAGCTCGAAAACAAAATAAACTTTGACCATTTTTTTTGGCAAAACACTTTAGAAAGAATTGGGATCGATTAAATTAAACATTATTCTAGAAAGTTCTTATTCACGTTTTCTTCAATAGTCATGCAATGAACGCGCAAAATTGAGGAGTACAGTAAGCCGCACAAAAATCCCCCACCCCAAATGCGCATATCATGCTAAGGTGGGAAATTTTTGTGCTGTTTACTGTATTGTGTAAACCGTTAATTTGAGTGCTTTTGCCCAGTTGTTTTTTAAAATTAATTATGCTTTAATAAGCGTGTAAAACAGCAAAAAAATTTTTTATAGAAGTTAAACTAAGATTAATTATTCGCAAATGATTTCATGTAATTAATGACATTTTCACTCTTTATGCTTCGCAAAAGTGGTCTCATTTTATCGCTTAATGAATTGTTGAAGTGACATATTATAAAAGCAGCGTTCAGTGTCTCTAATTACGAAGCAAAATTAAAGCATTTTTTAACAAAACAGTAAAATATCAAAGTTCGCATTTTAACAGCTCTTTATTTTTTAAAAAATTTTTCACGAATATTTACTTGCACTAGTTTCGTTCAATTTTGTTTTCATTGTAGTACAGTCCTCCTGAAACAAAGCGCTTTCGAAATACACTTGAAAAAGTTCACTTCGATTCACTTTTGAAAAGCTTGTTTAATGTTAAGGAAACATTTTCTAAATGAGTTAAGTAAAATAATGACCGCTTTTTCCGACTTTCAATTACGCTTTTGATAGTTTTTGTCATATCGATTATTTCACTTTAAAATGTTTAACACACAAAAATGAAGCGCACAACGAATTATTGAATACAAACTGAATTTTATTTCGCCGAAAGCTATTCTCTAAAAGTTACTTCAATTTGCGTCAATCATCATCATCGATCAAATATTGAAATGCTTTTGCTAAATATTGTTTCCGCAAAGAATTGCGCTTTATTCGAAAAAAATTTATTTGAATGCAAGATGTTGTTTTTGACCTCTCAATGCAACAAAAAAGTTTCAGCGAATAATTGAACGTTTTCCACAAAAAGGTCTCTCATTATGCTTTTCCATTAATAGCAATCTGCCCACAAGAAACTCTATTTGAACAGCGTGTCAGGCTGCAATCACACGTTTTTCATAGCTCGATGAGCATGTGTGCCAAGATATTGTCCGTGGCGATTTTCGAGCGAAAGCAAGGTTACTTAATACAATCGACAATAAAAATAATTAAAAATATAAGAGGCTTTTATTGCTTTACAGTGTTTCAGCTCTCTTTCATCCAGTTACAGAGTGATCGTTGTAGTGAGTGAGAAATAAAAAAATAAATTTAGAAAAATAAAGACAAGTCAAATGACAGAAATTTTTTTTTCGAATCGAGATCGGAATGGGCACAATTATTACAGATTCTTAATGCACATATTGCTTATGTAATAAATCGAATGCAGATTTATAAACATTTCGATAAAGATATTGACATTTGCTTGAAGTCGAGTAAAAAAAATTGTGTTATCTAAGCGTACTCAGAGGGACTTCTGAAGGTTTTTTTTCTCTATTAAGTCTTTATTGGAAGACACATCTATTAACGAGACAATTCGACAATGTGACGCACAACAACAACCAAAAATCGAAATTCAAAATTCTTCAATATTATCTCGTCATTTATGCCTCGATTCAAGTGTCGGTCTTAATCGCAGTGTTCCGTAAACCCACATATTCGGTCGGTCGAGCATATTTTGCCACAAATTTACTTCTTCACCAACTGAATCCATCCAGTCGACTTCCTGACCGCAATATTTGCCTAAAAATATTTAAATTTAGCAAACATTTAGTTTCATTTTAGAGATTTAGCATAAAATGCATTTAATTACGCTGCTAAAAGCAGAAAAACTATTGAAAAAATTTTGTCTTTTTCATTGTTTCAAACAGATAGGACCGAAATTGTAGTGAATATAAATGAAGTTGGTCAACGCTTCAATAATTGTGTTTGTGGAATGTGTCTTTTCTCAGTTTTGGTGATGAGTTCGTCTCAAGTTTTGTCCCATTATCAATGACACATGGAATGCAATAAGATAAAAAAGTTTCTTAAAATGCAAATTTGGAGATTGAGTCAGAAAAATGCAATTATAGCAAGTAAATTTGAGGTTAATGTTTTCTCGTTTGCATCATTTTAATTTCAAACTCTGCTAAAAATAAACTTAATTTGAAAGTTTAATTACATGGATTAAGTTTAAAAAAGTGCACGATTTGATTACTTAGTGAACTTGAAAATTTTAAAATTCTGACTAAATTATTTTCGATGTGAGTTTTTAAAATATTCGGTTTTCTAAAATTTAAGTTTAACAATTCCGAAAACTCGCTTCTCGTGTTTGATGATCGCTTATGATTGCAAGTGAAAAGAAATAAATGGAGATTAAGTAATTTAGGCGAGAAATTACTCGGCGTAAGATGTTTCGAAAAAGTGATTAATACTGACACTGCTTATTCTCAACGATAACATTATTATGAATAATGAATTTTGCATTGCTGTTTATGCATTTAACCATTGCGACAAATGTAGAATTATGAAACGATTATTTAAAAAGTAGTCGTTGAAGTAAAAAGTAAAAGTGTAAAACAGTGAAGCGAAGAATATTATGCGCCATTATTGGTTGCGAACGATTGCGGGCAATGAACCGATTTGCTTTCGCCAGCGAAATTCTGCATCTTTTGAAAAATGGCGAGCAATTCAAACGCAAATGAAAAGCGGGTGATTTACATTATTCTCTTCTCAATATTAAAAATCAGCTTATAGGGAAAAATACTTAAGAAAAGTGCGAATGACATGACTTGCAGTAAGCGATCAAAACTGTGAGCCCATTCAAAAGGTTTTATTCGTTGAAAACAGTAATCAAACTTGCGTTCTATTTTTTCGTAAATTGTGCAGAAAATCACAAAAGATCAAGATTGATAACTACTTACCTAAACCCAAGCTAAGTCTCACTCCGCCTAAAAAGTCATTGCTGGTCAATTTGTCGTAATCCCAAACAGTTAGTTCTAAGCAGCGATCTTTGAGCTCGCCGAGTTCGATATCATCATAAACAAACGTATAGTTCCATTTCGGATCACAAGTTTTCTTAATTACCGCAGTTTTTTGTTTCGCCATTTTACTCCTGTCTGGAAGCAAATAACTAAAAAATGAAAAATTAAAATATTAAAAGCGGCGTTCAAGTTACGATAAAGGTTCAATTACCATTTACAAAAAGGGTCCGCGGTACCGTTCGATCGTGTTGGCATCAGATTGTGTGCTTCTTTGACGAGCACGTGAAGCGTGCCCTTATTAATTCTTCTGCTGTGCTTGTTGTGTGTTGTGTCAAAGGGAACGAACTTAAGAGCAACGAACAGGTCACCTTTAGACAAGTGATCCGTAGAGTCAATCTATGACATAAAATATGAATAACAGTTGCTAATTGCCGCTATATACCTTATCTTGTAAAGGAAACCATTTTAAGCTTGAATTCTTAAACACATCACGTCCGATCGGCAACGTTACTTCTCCCAAAAAGTCATTCCTTCCGAATATGTCGCTATGCCAAACCGAGATCCAAAGTGTTCTGGTCGATATTTCGCTCAATGGTAAATTGAACTTAAAAACTTCGTCGAATATAGGATCTAATGTGTGCCTCTTCACCTTTGTCTTGCGTTTTCCGGCCTTCGTGCGATCGGGCAATAAATACACTTTCACGTAACTGCGAAATTTCTTTCTCAATTAAAATAATTGTATAGCAAAAAACTCACGGATCAGAACGGTTCCGCTTTTTGTCCACAGCAGCAAGATTTCGACATTCCTTAATTGTGACTTCCATCGTCGCAGTTTTGTAATTGTAGGAAAGCGAGAAGAGAATTTCGCCGCTCACGTTCACAAAACCGTATCTTCCTCCACCAGCAGCACTGTAAATGCTGGACAAACTTTCACTGCGAATCTGAAATCATAAAAAAATTCGCACAATTTTCGAGATAAGATCAAACTAACCCCAATTGAAGAAAGACTCGTTTGACTGCGGCTATTCTGAGCTAAAGAACCATCGAAATCGTCATCTCGCTGTCCAATCTCACCTAACGGACTCTGTATGCTTCCTCGTGTGGAATAACTCTGCAAAATCCTTTGGTTTAAATGAATGTCTATATTTTTGGTCTGCATACCTCCGAATAATCAGAAACAGATATTTGGGGCACAGCCCCACCAGCACTTGAACACATATTTCCACCCGATGAGGTTCGCACTTTCGCCCGCAGTTTACGTACTGATGATTTGTCGTCTGTTAAAAAATAATTTAGAATTAGCAGCAAACGAGCCTTTTTGCGAAAGAATGAAGTGTTTACAAGAGAAACAGACTCAGTTCGATGAGCATCAAAAGTATGTTAGAATTGTTCGCAATCATTTGAATGACTTTTTAAAAATAAGATTGAGAATGGTAAATGCCGCAATTAGTGGCGTTTATACATAATTTCTTTTCAGATCAAAAACAGACACAAACACATACCTCGCAACAAATTAAGCTTACGCAATACACCTGAAGTTGAGAAGAATGAGGATCGCGCTCTTTGCGAACACAAAGGTTGCAATATGCTATTGTTTCGGCTACTCATTGGCAGTGAATTTGTTTTTGAACCTTTAAATATGTCATCGGGAATGTTACTCGAACTTAATGAATGTCCTTTGAGCACATTTGAAGATGGCGTAAAACGACGTCGGTTATTCGAGGTGGTGGCAGTGTCTTGTTCTTCTTCCACCTCAAGTATAGTTTCGGTGAAATGCTGCATTTTACAATTTGATAACGCATTATAATAACTTATTGTTGGACTGGTTCTTTCCTCTAAACTTTTGATACTCTCTTCAGATGACTTAAAGGAATAATAGCCCGTATCCCGAAAAGTATTTTTATTACACGACTGTTCAATGTCGGATATGTTTCCAGCAGACTTTGTGCTGGCCACTTTCGGCGCAATGTTGCTTGTTTTTGCCTGCGACATTAAATTCACGACCAAAAGATTGTTTTCGCTTGATGCTTTCTCTTTGCTGTTGAACGATTTTCGAGAAACGCCCGCATTCTGATCTGTCTCGCTTTTATCTTCGTCAACAGTTAATCGTGAGGTGCATACATTTTCTTCTGAACTTAATTCTGATAAAACACCGGATGCTGTTGTCAAATTGACGTTTCGTGCTTTTACCGTTTGAATGCTGGACACACTGTCACTTGAAAAACTTCGGTCTTTCAGTGATTCGAACATTGGCGAAACGTTTTCGGCGAGACTTCCTTCATCAATTTTTACTACAGTTTTGTGGCTGTTTGTCATGAAACTAAAGCAATTGCTTTCTGCACCTTCATTTGCCTCGACTATTTCTTTGCCATTGACTGTTATTTCTTGAGATTCACAAACGGTGAGATTATCGGCTGCTTTGCCATCGCTTGCTTCTCTTTTTCTGTCTTCAGTTTCAGTCGCAGCTTTCACATTCGAGAAAAGTGAGATTCTTGCTTCCCAGCTTTTTAATGAAGAGTTATCTTCTTCGAAGTTGACATTAGATCTCGAATCTTTTGCTGAAGAATCATTAATCATTGAGAAAAGCTCCTCCATTTCATGAGAAATTTCACACTCAGCGGCAGTGTTATCGGAGTCATCATAGCTTGGAATACTGACACTTACAGAAATAGTCTCTGATCCTGATTCTGAAGGCGATTTCTTTGTATTTTCACTTTTGGTACAAACATCACCACATTCACTGTCGTCACAATAATGAAATTCATCATTCAACAGGTTGCAGGCACATGATGTTTTTGATTTGTTCTCTCTTCTTCTTTGTCTGAGAGGAGAATTCTGAAGACTAGACGATTGCACAGTATGCATTAATGCAATAATTTGATCCTTAATATATTCCTTTGCTCTTGCAAAATCTGAGTCTGACTGTTCGCTTGAATTATCTTCATTAAGCGACAATTCCGTTAATTTTTTTAATGAATCCATCAAATGCTGGCAAATATACATTGTATCCTCAGAAATCGTGGAGTCTGTGCTTTTTGCGCTAGCTGCAATGCTTCTTTCTGACTCACGTCTTTTGATTCCTGGTGATTTACCTGTCAGTCTATTGAGCAAATTATGCGATCTGTCTTCGTCCGAAGAATATTCTGTTAATTCGATAACGTCACTTCCATAGTCGCTATTATTGCTTTCAAGAGCACTCCCGCAGATGCTGTTATTATCACCGACAGAATTATTTTCAGGGGACACAGCAAGCATGAGACGAGTAATTTGAGACTCCAATGCTTCCAATGGCGTAATCAATTCATGAGATTTTTCGTTAGATTCTGCATTTGCTGCTTGTAAATATTTAGACACACTTTCGCGACCGTCTTCTTCATTGTCAATAATAACTTTGCCTTCCAAGTTCCTTGTTCTGGATTCTATGTTATCGATCATTTGGTTTTCGCTTTCGGTTTCTATTTCCTCATTAGATTTCTCTTCGTTGATGCAACCATTATTTAAACTTTGTTCTCCTTTTGAAAGGCTCTCATTGTGACTATGCATCTTTTCATTTCGCATCTCTTCGCTCATTGCTTTATCCTCGGGTGGCATTTTATTGTTGCTGTGGCTGCATTCTTGTGATTGTTCCGAATGTCGAAATAGACAAGGATCGAATATGCCTGTTTCAAGGTAGAGCTTCAAGCGAGAGGAGGCAAGAGCGATGAGGTCAATATCACAGGCATCAATAGACTCGTTTGAACTTCGATCGGATTGTGCTCTCGTCGTTTGGTCATTGCCATTGTTTGTATCTGTTTGAAAGCTGTCAGACTCGGAACGCGAAGACTGACTATCAGCAGGTGTTGCAGGCAAGGACTCGCTTTCACTTTCCTCTATAATAGTGTGCAACGTGTACGCCAAAGGGTTTCCGTAATTGTTAAGTTGATGACTTGATTCGAATTCATAATTCCTATACACTTCTTCTTCCGACGAAGTTGAAAGACTATCTTTGTACTCATCTTTTACATCGACTAAAGATTCATAAAGCTCCTCATTGTCAGAATCGCACATCTCGCCGAGTCCGTGCTCCTGATTGTCGAAATGATCGGAGTCATTAATGTAATAATTTGAAGAGTGGACAAATTCAATGTTTTCACATAAGCGTTCGTCTTCGGTTTCGCACGGAATGAAAAAGTTGTCGCCGAAGCAAACACTTTTTTTATTGTCTCGTTTCTTAAGCAGCACTTCTTGCTCCGCACTTGCCAACGACTCCATTACGAGCGATTCACAGAAGAGAGTTAAGAGCAGTGAGGCAGAATGATCACGAGTAAGATGTGGCGAGGTATTGTTGATGTAAGTTGCATTGTCATCAGAAACTGTTGCAAGAACACCAGAAGCGTTATGGGTACAGTCACCTGCAGACTGATTGTGCCGTGGTGGCCCACAGTCGTAAGCAGTGACCTCGTTCAGAAATGAATTTTCATTCGTCGGCTGCAGTTTGATTTGGGTTGGCAAAGCGTGAGTTTCAAATATTGGAGGTACAGTCGCCGAATGCGTGTATTTGCTTTCATTCATAAGTGTCTCTTCGAGTGTGTCGAACACTTTTTCGCAATCTTTAACCACCCTTTTGGTAGCTGCATCCATTTCACCCCCATCCGAATACGGCAGCATTCGTGTGTTGCAGCAAACAGCTCTTTCTTTCTTCACATAATCACTGCGATTGTGGAATTCATCGTTGAGAGCAAATTGCTGCTTGACGTCGTCGACATTCACTCCCAATTTAATGGCACTCGAGCACAATTCCTTTCCTGACTCTTGTTTTTGCGACACTTTCGGCAGCAACAATTGGCAGATTTGCACTGCTCTGAAACAGAGAGCACACACTTCGCTCAAATGCAGCGTACAATTGGAGGCACTCAAATTACTCGCGATAACATTTGTCGATTCAATGCACACATCTGTTTCACGATCATCTGTGTGTCCACTGCTTGCTGAATATACGCAGCTTTCGATAGGATTAACACTTTCAACACGAGCCCCGACCGCAACTTCGTGTCCCGAAGAAGTAACAGCCGGGCGAACACTTGTTTCGGTTGCTGCGCTTTCCTGTTCCATCACCTTCAACTCGACTCTCCTGAGGCCAAAGTCTCTGACTTCATCTGCCGCCTCTCTGCTGTTCGCCACATCAACGCAATTTTCACAAACCTGTTCTTTGCCTCGAGAATTTAGGTTCTCGATGTCGGACATTTCCGCTTTGTTCAATGACATAAGTTGGGATGAAGTATCCGAAGGTAAATACTCGACCCGTTTGCGGCTACGCGCGGTTTCAGCACATTCTTGGAAGCAATCCGAAGCGATACTTGTTGCAAATGAGCCGATAGAACCCGATGCGTGCGAATCACATTCAAAGTGTTGAGGAGGCTTGCAATACTCGTATACATCAGGTTTATGAGTGGCAGCAAAGCCCGTGCTTAAGAAGCACTCACTTTGCCTATCTTCACAATCGAGCAGGCACAAGTGATGGTTCGGGCATTGCTGCAAAGAGTTGCTCCCTATACACTGAAGTGAAGAGTTATTGCTCCGATATTTTTCTTTTTCACTGGATTCGAAAAGTTGGCACATCTTTGTATGAATATAGCGATTCGGTGTCACGACTTGTTGGGAGTTATTTACCTGTATCTCAGGTTCATTTCCTCCCTCTTTCACAGTTGCCGCTCCGAGAGCGAAATTTTTGATAATTTGCACGTTTTTTGCCGCAAATGAATGTTCATATTTAAAGTGCTTCTCGTTCACACTCTCATTTGCCGTTCCTTTGCCATCTTCACTCGTTTCTACAAGAGATGTTTTCAAAGTTGGAAAAGTTTCGCGTTCACGTCTCTCGCTGTTCGTCGCCCCCGATCGATCGCATTCTTTCGTGCTCTTGTTGCATTTCACTCCATCAACATTCAACTCTTTTGAATATTCTTCGGTGATCTCATCGCCTAGCTCCGAACACATCTCCCAATCGGAGTCTTCAACATAAACCGTGCCATTATTGATTTCGATATGCGATCGCACCCTCAAAGTTCTATCTCGCTGTGCGAAATCACAACTCTCGTCGCATATGTCAGAAATAGAGCTTCCCGTATCCATAAAAACCAATCTGTACTCATTGTATTCAGGAACCAAAGTGTGCATATTTAAAATCATGTCCAACTGAGTATCCAAATTAGATTCTCTTTCATGATCCCAAAGTTTATTGTCAACAGATGAACTTCGAAATGATAAATTGCACGAATCTTCGAGCGAACGATTGCAATAATTGTTTGGTAAAGATGCACTTCGGGCGATGAAATTAGCAGCGAACAGCCTATCGTATTCGGCGATCTTCGATAACGGGCTCTTCACACTTTTCATCTTAAACCCTTTATGTGATTCCGGCACTTTGCACGGAATTATTCGATCGCGAAGGCGCTTCGCTCTGTCACTCAACTTTTTGATCTTTCTCTTCGTAGGAGAGTCGAGTGATAGTTGCTTCCTTTTGATGAAATGTCTCTCTGGTTCACAATCATCGTTGGCATCATTTTTATAAGTAGTGTTAGAGGTGGTTAAAGTGTGGTTAAGATAGCGATCTTTAGAACAACAGCTATTACAACCTTCATGCAAAGAGTCGCGAGGCTTGATTAATGTTTTAGTGGTTTTAAAAGAAGAGAAAGGATTTTTAAATGAAATGAAAGAGTTATGATTAGATTTAGAGCGAGTTTTACTTTCTAGTGATGATGCATTTGAAATCGCAGCGTCTATGATTCGAATGCAAGTGTCATCGGATGAAAATAAGTTTGATTCATTCGCACACTTACCCTCAGATTTTGACTTTTGCACGAAATTTCGCTGGTCGCTTAAGCAAGTTCCAGCTCGTTGGGCGCTCGTTACTTCAGCTTCGACATTTTCTAGACCTCTGCGTTTGACGGTAACTTTTCTGAATAAATAACCGGTGGTCTTCTCAACGGTTCCTTCTTCGGGTTCGTTTGAACTCGAATCCGAATCCTCTGAAATAAGCTTTTTGTGCGACTCTTCGTCTTCACTGCTGCAAGTGCGTCTTTGGATTTGCTGAAAAGCTTTCGGTGATATTAAATTGCAATCCGATACTCCAGAATCAGCGCCACTAGTTGATGGGTATTCAGTTGCAAAGTGAACGCTCGCATCGCCACTTATTTCTTCTGCGATAGCTCGCTGTTTTCTTAACGGACTTATTCGTCGAGTTCTTGGCATCGGTTGAGGAGCGAGTGCACTATCATCATTCATCTCACTGCTCGTGGATCGCGATCGTAACGAACTTTGCGTAGTTGAAAACTCATCAGAAGATTGTCGGTCATTTGAAGGCGGGCGACTTGAGTAAGGCGACGGAGGGAACTTGAACGCTGTGGCTTGATGATGTGCTTGACTTAAAATTCTGTAACTATTTGGCGTTCGAGGACTCGGCGTGCTTTCACTCGATTTTGTTGCTCTAAAAGAAGTATGAGACGATTCAACTTCTTCTTCAGAACTCGAAGAATCCTGCAGCTTGTTGGAAACTTTTCTATAGATGGTTTCTTTTTCTTGAACAATTGGAGAAGAATTTTTTCGATCAGTAACTAGTTCAACCGCTGTTTGATAAGCTTTTAAAACAGGACTCATCGGAGGTTTCGGCGAACTATCTTGCGATCCACCACTGCTGCCTGCACTTGCAGGAGGTGAATACCGTTGAAAACTGGAATAATCAACGGTAGGAAGTTTCGGAGGCAATATTCCTCTCGTTTTTGCTCTTGCTTCTGATGTATTAACATTAGATTGCACTTGTTTTTCTTCACCGTCCTCAGGTGTAGGTTTCGATTGACTAAAACTGCCTTGCGGAGAAAAGCCTGCAAATGAGAAATCGATTAAGAAAAAAAAAGATGGTGAGGAAAACTTTCACCTGCTTTGAACGGTTGTCTGAATGACTTTTCAATTGTTTCTTTCGCCGATGTTATTGCCTTTGAAGAAGGAGATCGCAGCTTTTCGCTCGCCGAACGACTTAACTCTCGCATCCATTCACCAGAAACAACTTTCAATTGTCTGTTTTTAAATCGAATGTTGCAAAAGAAAAGAATTAATTTAAAAATTGAATTAATGATATTACAGAAGCATGACTCCAGAAGAAGAGTGTAAAAACTTGACAAAAAAGTTTGTATCTTCAAGTTTACACATATTGAAAGCAAGTTTGATTGTAAGTATAGTAAGAATCAAGCAATGAATTGAAGACAACGAGAAACCAAATATGTAAAAGATACTTTGAAGCATAGAGAAAATGCGGAATATAAAGCGGGAAAATGTAAGAACTGTGAAACGGGTTTTAGCCGAACACTTACATTTGCTTCTGACAAACGATGCAAACCCAAATTTTCTCGTCTTCGCCATTAAATCTACACGTTTTACAAACTTTTTTACGGCAAATTGGACAAAATGCACCTCGATTAATAATTCTTCCCAATTCGGTCAAACAACGAGCACAAACACGAGACTGGTCCAAACCTGGCTTTAGTGCTCCGCGCTTGCGAATACGTTGGAGCTCTGCTTTTAGGGTACTAAACACAAAAGGAGAAAGGTTTCATTTTATTGAGGGAGAGAAGTTTCGCTTCTTCTGTTAGTTCAATCTTTCACAATTCACAATTCACTATTCTGGCTTTGGGGACACTGCGGCATTCTTTGTTTGCACGTTTAAATTTTAAATCAATTGATAAATAATTTTAAAGAAAGTTTTTTTTCTGTTAAAATTGACTTTTAATCTTGGTTAAAAGGGTTTTATTGTAAAGCAATAACAAATGAACAAGGAGGGAAACATTTAAATTACTATGAGAATAAGAGACAAGGAAGTAAAACATTGATGAAAAATTCTGAGTCAAACGCATTTGAAATTTCCATTTACATTTCAAACATTAGGATAAGAACATTAGCATTTTAACAGATGTTTAATTGACACATAACTCAAGCCGTTGACTATCTTTCCGCTCGGAAGAGAAGCGATACCCATGAACTGCTTCAAGATTTTACTAAAATAAGCTGAAGTTGTAAATACAATGAACAGACGGATAGAAAAGCGGATTGAAGCGCAAATCAAAACCAAAAGCGCTACATTTTAACGCAAAGAATATCGTTAAAATGAGAATTTTTTCACAAATGTTGACAAAGTTTTAATTAGTTGTGTCACTTGAAAGCTTACATTGTAGCTCAGATTTGTGCGCGATATTAAAAATTCTTCGAAGATAAGCTACAGTCACAATCATGAATTAAACATTAGTGAATGAGAAAAGAAAAATCTGAACACAAATTAAACGAAGAAAATGTTTGGTTCTCATTGATTTCAAAACTTGAACTTAAAATGCAAAATCTTTTTGATTTGTTTTTCACTCGAAATTAAGTTTGAAACATTTTCTTTAAAATTAGTGACTGTGAAAAATATTTGCGTTTAGAGAACGAAAAATTTAAATCAAATATAAATTGAAAGATAGAAAAAAAGTTAAATATTTGGTTACGAGCTAACAAGTTAGCTGCAGAAAAGTACAGGGTGTAACTTTCGAGACGATGTTTTCTTTAATAGTTTTTCAAAATGAAGCCCGAGCAACTCAATGCTGCAATTTTATGAAAGCTTATCATCCGCGAAACACTTTGTCAGCATTGTTTTTTACAAATGGCTAATTCGCTTGAGCTTCAGTCGAATTACTCAAGAAGGCCTGCTTTGCCGCAATATTTTGAACATTTTCAAACCAAATATGTTTAGTCAAGCGCTCAATTGTTATTTTAAGAACTTTATTAGCATAATTCTTTTATGTAAAAAGAAATATAAACTACGCACAAAGATAGAAGATAAAAGCAGTCAAAGCCTCACTCCGGGTTGTCAAATTAACATTAATTCCGCTTCCTATAACCATTTCGCCATAATCTTTGTTCAAAAATTAGCTATTCGTTTTTGACATAGGCGTGAGAACAAATTGCAATAAAAAATTTATTAAATCGGTCAATTATGCGGAGTTTGGTGAGAATATTTTTTTAAATGTAGAAATACACAAATACGGTTTCGGTGTTCGTGAAAATAATAAGATCATTTTTTAAAAATAAAACAAGTGCAAACCGAATGCCGATCTTTTCCTTTTGAAATGGATCTTATACCAATTCTTTTACACAGGAAATCCTCAAACCGAGTTTTTATAACCGCTCACCGCTTGAGATGATATATCTCTGCCATTCGATGTCGACGAATTGATGAGTCGTGATAAGGGCAAAATTCAAGTCGTTTGTTAAAAAATTGTACTTAAAACACCGTAAGTCTGGTACTTTTGTACGGCCGGATTTCGGATTTTCTTGCCGATTTTTGATTTTCTTGGCTGGAATTTATTGTATTTAATTTTTATTTCAAATTCTTTTTTGCTTATTATTTCATTCGAATTAAGACAAAATATCATTTGAGTTTGTTTAGATTTTAGATTGGTACTTAGCGATTATTAATGTTTCACGGAAATTCGCGGACAGTGACTTATTTTTCAAAATTTTTAACCAATCTTTTCACCTTTTACACAATGGTATGTTCTTTCTTTTGTATTTACCACAAAAGGAAGAGAAATATGTTTAAAAAATTTTAATTTATTAAACAAATTAATTAAAAACACACGTTTTCGAGTTTAAAACGGCAAGTTTGCGAAAAATGTCCGCATTTTTGACCATGTGAACCGATTTGCATTTTTTATGACTCGTTTTGCTTCACGAATGTTATTGCACCATTGTGCGAAATTTCAAAATTATTAAATTAGATAATCAGAAGTTATTAAAGAAAACATAGTAAACGTCTCGAAAGTTACACCCTGTAGAAGCTCAAAGCTTTTAAACATTTTCTATCAAATCCTTTTCTTGTCTATTTACCAATGTAAACGAAAATATGATGAATCCGACCGAATGGAGAGATCGAATTTTTAACATTTCATAAGCAACGAAAAGCGTAAAAGCGGTGAATCGAAACTATTGATTCTTCAAACCGAAAAGAATGTAAGAATGTTCCTCATTTCTCGGTTCTAAAAATATTATAAGAATCTCATAAAAGCGTAATTGAAAAGTTCTTTCTTTGTTGAGAAACTAAGAATATGAAATTGTGTCAATAATGCATACAATGCTGTTTTCAAAGTTTTGAGTATTATGCACAAAACGAAACAAAGCACTTCATTGTAATTTTAAAAGGCTCTTGCAGTTATTAAGAATCGAAATTAAATGAAAGCACAGAAAGTTTACTGAATTTGTCATTTCAATAAGTCGTTTAATCTTTTATTAATTAAATTAAATCTGTAGGAATCCAATTTTTTTTTAATTTATTCCCCGCTAGATCTTCTAAAAGCTGCAATTGCAATTGCATGGGCTTACAATAACATTAAACTAACTTTGGTTGTATAGTAAATATTTAGTCTTATTTTTTCAGTATAAAAAAATATTTATCAAAGCGAAAACTTGTTGAAATTTTAGAACTTAAAATTTTTAAATCTTCATGCCTCTCAAGATCAGAAAATGCAATTCCAAGTAAACATTTTTTGCAAAATTTTTATAATCGATCACAAGCAGCAAATTTCAGGAAAATTATTTATTCATTTACTTATTTTTAAAAGATGAAATATTTGCTTAATAACATTTGAAATCAGATAAGAAAAACAAATAAGATATTGTATTTTACGCCTTGACAAACCAGAGATATAAATTGTTATGAATTTCGTCAAAATTTTTAGAATGAAAAATGAATAAATATGAGTGGCAATAAGGACGCAACTATATTTCAAAAAAAAAAAAATAACGAAAATATCGAAGCAGCCAAAATAAACGTAAAAAGATATACACTCGTGTCCAATAAAATTTTTCAGTCTCTTGCTTCGCAATAAAGCGAGTTTAAAGTGAAGAGAAGTGAAAAGATTTTATTGTACACAAGTGTACAATGTATTATCTACAAAAATTAATGTATTATCTACAAAAATTAATGTATTATCTACAAACGTACCTATGTACACTCATGACCAATAAAATCTTTTCAAATTCACTTTGAATTCGCTTTATTGAAAAGCAATAGACTGAAAGATTTTAATGGACACGAGTGTACAATGAATTATCTATATGAGATTGTACTTATGGAGATTTAACAATATTTGAACCGAGATTGAAAAATTGTGTTTCAAGAGAGGATTATTAGATGCCATTCATAAAATTTAATGAAAATTATTTTACAATTAGCTATCGAAAAAACTGAATCAAGTAGCGATAATCCTTTTCCCTAATGACCAATTCTTCAGGAAAGAAATGGCGATAAATTTGAAAGATGTGAATGAATGTTCAAACAAAATAATGATAAATAACAAGCTCGGTAGCTCAGAAGTACAGCTACTGTCAATTCATGTTGCATCTAATCATGTATAAAATTCACTATTATCTGGTGAATTTTATAACTATTCCTGGTGAGTATTTTTGAAACGATCTGTGTAAAGCGAAGATTCAATAAAAATAAGCAAATTTATTTAACATATTTAATATCACAAAGCACCATCATTATTTTCAAACACTGGCAAGTGCGAGCCATGCACAATTACTTTTGTAATAAAAAAGTTATTTGGCTTCCCAAATAACATTAAAATAGTCAATATCTGAATTCCCACGTTTTCTCACACTATTACACTTTCTTTTGTGTTTTACGCTTGTATCTGCGTATCTTTTTAACAAACGTTGAATGATTCTCACATTGCTGCTAAAGTCTTTGTTTATTTCAGTTTCCTAAGAGCTCTATTCTCATGAAACATAATAAATTTCCACCTAATTTCATACAGCATTTGTGCCATTTTCACTTAAAATAAGAATTTTTTTCCTATGCTTTTAGGTGAAAATGATTCTTAAATTCAAGCGATCTAAAGTTCGTTCGACGATAAGATGCAACATAAATTGAATCTACATCGCCGAGTTTTCAAAATGAAATGTTGAGTCAATTCCAACAGACTTCTTCTAAATTTTGCTTTATATAATTTTTAAAATAATGTTTAAAATATTGATCTGCTGCTTTTTATTATTTATTTACCATTTATTATATTTATTAATAAGATTTTTTAAATATTTTTAAAAAATCGCGTTTTAAGAACACAAATAAATATACTCAAGCACACTTTTTATAAAACAAAATTTAAAATAAAAGTTTATTGGAATCGAATTAAAAATCTTTATTTAAAAGCTCGTTTTACATCTGGCAAGGTAAGGTCAAAGCATGTCTGATCGCTTTCCTAATAAATTATATATCAGTTTAAATGTCTTAATGAGTAGAGTTCACCTGTGAAATGTTTTAAAAATTTTTGTTAAAAGTCGAAATTATCATTTGAATGGATGAATATTGATTTCAGAAAAATGTTTGATATTCATTGACTTGATTTAAAAACTAGTTTTTGTCTTTTTGAAATTGATTATTTCGACTTTTAACAAAAATTTTCAAAAAATCTCAAGTTTTAAAAGATGTATGCGTACCGCTTAACCCGAATTTTAACCCAAATACAGTGGAAACTTAAATTCTGGGCATTTCTATTTTTAAAGATTTTGAATAAATAATTAAATAGCAAAAATTATTCTCAAAAATTGTAGCTTTAATTTTTTACGACTTGAATAATCGTTTGACTTTATAAGATGCGCTTTTTATAATTAAAAAATGAAAATTAATAGCCAAAAGTTGC